>JAFEMH010006544.1:0-120370 GCA_022495995.1 Adenophora triphylla var. japonica
TTGAGGCTGGTCAAAGTTCCACTGGAAGAGCAAGAACTTTGATGTTTGCTCGCGGCTTAAAAGATGGTGGAATGACGCGACCCACACCTTTCACTTCTTCTCCTGGGCGAGGCTGCACAGTTACGCCCTCCGATTATCTGTCGATTACGGGCTGTCCTTTAATGGGCCCAGCAAAGGCATTAGTGGCGGGACGCATTATAGCGTCTTTGATTTCTGCGAGCTTACGCTTCACGGGATTTTCCCTATTCCCAAGGGGATGGGGATAGAGTATGCCGTGGTCTACGGGAAGATCGTGGAGACCATTGTGAGCTACGAGGCTGGGGAGGAGAGGATAGCGCCGTCAGTTGCCGGGGCCTTCTTGTGGTTTGCTTTTTCGAGCACCCTCTTTGGGCATCTTTGAGGACGGCGGTCTTTGCCTTGTTGAGGTCCTTGGAAGACATGGGAGGCAGTAGGAGATGTCTCGTGGGGAGAGGCCGGGCGAGCTTTACTTTGCTCTTGATGAGGTACGTGGGAAGAGCTGTGAGCTCTTTATCTTGCTTTGAGTTTGCCACAGGTATAAGCTCTCTTTTTGCTTTCCCTCTTTTTTTTTGAGCACGCACTTTTCTTTTACCTTTGGATTGATTGGATTTTTACCTTTCGCGGTATGGGCGTTGGAGTTTTCACGTCACGATGTGGCGACGGCGGCGGAATACGTCGGGCGTATCCGGCCATGCGGTCTTGGTCCAAGCATGCCGGGAGAAGATAAGCTCCGGGGCGTACGACCCTCGAGTACGCGGATTGCCTTCCTTTGACGGAGGCCGAGACGGATGAGGGGATGATATTCTTCCCACAGGATTGCTTTGAGGTGGCGCGGTGAAGAGCGGCGAGATACGGGTGTGCGGCGGAGGATTTTGAGAGGTCGACTGCGATGCATATTATCTGGGAGAGAGGGTGACGCGCCGGCATGGCGTGGGTCGCCTTTGAGGACACCGGTGGAGCCTCCCGCCGATATGATGCACCCGAGCGATCGGTCCGTGACACAGGATGATTACCGAGCCGGCCGGCACTTCTCGGATTTCGTGGCGATTGAGCCATATGCGACATTCGTCTTGAGGAGGCCGAGGATGCCTCGGGTCTCGGATAGGGAGGGGCTTGGGATCCCGCGGTACCCTCGGACGGATTTTTCCTATATCCGGGATGGGGTCCGATTGAGGTGCGAGATCCCTCGGCTGAGCGCTTCCACGAGCTTTCCGGCCTCGTCAGGGTATGAAGGTATGGCTTTTACGCTTCCCCTCTTCCTTTCTTTCTTTTGTTTCATCATCTTTAGTATCACTTCCCTTTTTTTGACGCTTTTTGCTTTGTGCGGTTTTCGGAGGTGGTCGTCGAGAAGGCGACGAAGCAAGTGATCGGGGCCAAGAGATTTATTAGGAGGATGGTCGCTTGCGGGGCTCCTCGAGCTAGAGCGAGGCGACCACGGCCGCGCACAGTCGGACGGGAGGCTTCCCTATTCGCTCGTAGACTTCTTCGAGAGACTCCTTTGTCTCCTTTGCTTGATCCCAGCGCGGTCTTTGCGCTTCGGATCACGTCATTCTCGAGGGATCCACACGGGCGGGGACACGTTTGGCGGCATGGCGGGTCGTCTTCGTACGTGCGGGAGTCCGACGCCTTCACCTTCGGATACAATTTTTCGCAGATCTCGGCTTGCCTTATCGGGCGTGCCGGTTGGTCACGATGAGCCTCTTTACAGAGACGGGGACGATTCCGAGCCCGAGATTTTCGGGGCTCCTGAGGAGCGGGCCCGAGTCGCAAGAGGGGCCGGGGGCGGACATCGGGCACCGGAGACTCCGATTGATTTTTTTTTTTTTGAGATTTAAGAGTGAGATTTAGATTTGTACAGCTTATGCGACATTTTTTTTTTTTTGGGATGTAATAATTTAGGATTTTATTTTTGTTTGTTTGTTTTTTTTTTTATGCACTCTCTTTTTTTTTTTTTAGGAATGTAATAATTTAGGATTTTATTTTATGAATGCAATGCGCGGTATGAATGCGGTGTTGCATGAGCCTTGGTTTTTTTTTTTTTGCAAGGGTGTTTGGTATATGGGTGGTTTGGGGATGTTTTTTTTTTTGCACGGGTTTCGAGCAACCGGGACGGAATATTCCTCTTTTGATGTAGCGGCTTGGGTACATTGCGAGAATTTTTGGAAAAGTGACAATCATGTCCGCGCGGATAGAGGCGGCTCGACATTGTCCTTTAATTTTGGTTCGGACTGGTCTTGCTTTATTTCAAATTCAAATATCCTCTTCAACCTCCGAGTCAAACAGCCATTTTCGGGGAGAAAGAGAGAGAAAAACCATGGAAAACCTTAGAAAAGCTCCATCAAAATTGTCCCAAGAATCCCAAATGTCATTCTTCAACAAGTTCAAGGATTGGTCCCGGGAGATCATGCATGCGAGGAGGTCCTTCTTTGAAGAAAGGTACAAGGTGAGGTGCTTATGGTCTCTCGAGGAATTGGTTCCGGACTATGAGCTTTGAGGGCTTCTTCTTCATTTTGGGACACTAGAAGGCATGTCTTTTGCCTTTCCTTCAATGAGATTGTTCCGGCGTGGAAGAATTTCGGGCCTTGCTCGGAGGTCCGGAGGTGGAAGAGATAAGCGATTCCTTTGCCCGGAGGGGCTTCTTTGTTGACGAGATTGTGCGTCCTCCTTCATCTTTCCCGGAGGGAAGCGCAAGGTATGATCCGTGGTCCCGATCATTTCGATATTTCCGGTCTTCCCGACAGATTTAGGGGCCTAGGCTTGGATGATGCCTATTGGGATGCCTTTGCACTTTGTATGTTTGGCACCCTGTTCATGGTCTATTCCTTTGGGATTCGTCATCGATCTCTCGTTAGATGTTGTCGTTCATTTGTCGCACAGGCGAGAGATGTCGTTCCTTTGATTACGGGGAGACTTTTCATGCTCTCGGCAGATTAGCTACCGGAAGGCGGTATATGCGCGGGGGCGGCCCGTTCCTCTTGACCACTGTGGGCGATGGAGCGTTTGGGGGTTCTTCGGGAAACCTCGATATGATCGAGCCTTGGACTTTTGCCGGGAGAGGTGTTGATGTAGATTTTGATGATCAGGGCTCGTGGGAGCGTTGGATGGCGGGTCGCCAAACGAAGATATCGGATGGTCGGTCTGCCTTGTTGGCGGGTGGAGACTCGCAGAGTGCTTCGGGATGGGTCTCCCGTGGTCATGCTTCTCGGGGCTTTCTCGGTCCGGCTTCTATATTTCGGCTTTAGTCCTGAGACGGTTTGGCTTGGAGCGAGTTCCTTTGGGGGCTTTGGTGATATAGCCACCGGAGTGGTGGCTCCTGTTTCTATGGATGATCCCTCGGTGTTTCCATTTCTTTCCCGAGCATGGAGGTATGATACCTTTCCTCCTCGGGTCATTCTCGAGCGTCCAAGACCGGTGTTCACGACCACTTGGTACTGGATTGGTATGAGAGGCATGCAGGAGAGACTCAGGTGGCTATTTTGAGACCGGCGTGAAGCCATTGTGGGTGCGGAGGACCGAGGTTTACGAGAGGAGGAGGGCCGAGGCGAGGGCCAGCCCTCGTGACGGGAGCGGAGACGCCGTGACCGATTATGAGGCTTACGTCAAAAGACGAGGAGAGGAGGGCTCCTATGCTACCGGCTAGGTTACGGGGAGATGAGGGATGACGCTAGGGCTACTAAGGCCACTGACGGAGGCTGGTTTGATAGACCATTTGTCCCTATACCGAGCTTGGTAGGAGAAACATCGACATCTTTCTGTTCGGAAAAGAAGACTCGAAGGGGAAGAAGAGGGGAGAGGCCGGTACGAGTGGCTTGGAGTGACTACGAGGTTTCGAGTATCCCTTTCTTGTCATGGCGTACACATTAATTTGATTATGTATCTTAGTTTTCTTTTTAGCGAGGTTGCCGGTTGTAGGAATGAATCGGGCTTAGACTCATCAAAGAGCTTTTAACTTGTAATGAATATTTGAATTGCTTTAGAGTTTTTCGAGACGCTTTCATGGTCGATCAATTGTATTGATGCCAAAGTATGGCTTTTATTTGTGCTTTAGACCAGAACCGTTTCCATTTGCCTACGTTCCCCTCATTTTGAGGAGCTCAGTCTTCGTAGTTCAACCTTTTTTTGGTGAACTCTTTTTTTGTTTGTTGTTTTGTTTTTTCTTCTTTTTTTTTGTTGTTGTTTTTTTTTTTTGTTTTTTTTTGGTGCAACCACTGTTTTTACCTAGGCCGCCCTTCTCGGGTTTTCAACCTAGTTGGGTATTACTCTTTTTGCACTCTTTTTTTTTTTGTTTTCTTTTTTTTTTTTTTACGCGTAGTATCTGCGCGACTTGTCACCATTCATTGGGGTGTACAAAGGGATTCCCGTCGAGGTGCTGCGAGTTGCATGGCTCCTCAGGAGAAGATCTTACGGAGCGACATATGGCCCGACCCATACGGGCTCCCATTTGCCGAGGGGTTGATACGGGTGGGGGCTTTTCTTTTAAAACGAGATCCCCTTCTCGGATTTCCCGGTGCTTTACTTTCTTGTCGAAGGCTCGGCCATTCTTCCTTGGTAGGCCCGGATGTGTTCCATGGCCTTCTCACGGCTGTTCGTCCTAGTAGGGCCGATTCATCATGGCGACTCGGAGCCATTCGACCTCGTTGATCCGGCTTTCCAACGGTATACGGAGCGAGGGTATTTCCGGCTCGATTGGGAGTACGGCTTCCATTCCGTATGTGAGGGCAAAAGGTGTTTCCCCGCTGCCGTTCGGCCCGATGTTACGCGCCCCAGAGTGCCGGGTGTAACTTCTCGGGCCAATCTACGCCTTGGGCGGCCATTTTCCGGATGATATTTTCCGAGTCTTGTTTCGCCGCCTCGACGGCTCCGTTGGTTTGGGGCTGTAGGGAGATGACTTGTGACGGAGTTATTCGAATTTCGCCAAAGAACCTTTGTCACATTCCCCTTCGAAGTGGGATCCATTATCTGAAATGATTTCAGCTGGCAACCCGTATCTGCATATGATGTTCTCCTTGATGAAGAGGGCTACTTTCCTTGAGTTGAGGATTTTGTAGGACTTTGCAGAGCATCCTTTCCAATTCCTTCGAAGAAATCACCAATATGCGTCTCTTTAGGCTCTTTCGCAGTTCCCAAATTCACACTCGTCAAAATCTCTTCGGCAGCTTGGGCTCAATTTTCCTCTTTCCGGACAACCTGCTTAAAGATTTTTTTTTTTGTTTGATTTTTTTTTTCGTTTAATGTGTCTGCTTCTTTATCTAATGAGTTATTATTAAGTGTTTTTAGATTATTAGTTAATTCATCATTAGTTAAAGTGGCAATTAAGGGATACTCAGAAAGGTTCATCATTTCATTGAAGACGAAGGGGAATACAACGTTCGCTACAGACTCGTAGTCTTCAGGCGTAAGGCCATCGGACGACTCGAGAGACTCGAACTCAACAATGAGAGACTCGGAGGACTTTACAAAGGTTGACACGAAAGGACGGGGGACCAATCCAAGCTTGGTGATCATTTCCTCTTTGGTCGCGGACGGGCCTGAGAGAGTTTCCCAATTCTTTAGCGGCATCGCTGTCGGTGGCTTCACAACTCGGGGAAGGCATGGTCTTTGTGCTCCCTCTTCAGTCGTTGCTATTATCTCTTTGGCTGAACCAGAATCAATTGTGTTTGGCGTACGAAAGTTGAGCATGTGGATGTAGGGATCTTCCTCAATCACAGGGATTTCCGTTTCGTCACAATCGACCGCTCAATCCAAATGTAAGGACGCATTGCGTCTCGGTGAGCCGCTAGAAAAATCTCATGTCCCATACTCGAGCGGAAAGGCTTGGCGAGGTAGTTCGACAAGGAGGACGTCCCACACGACGTTCATAGATTCGGCCGAGTGCGTCGGTGTTTGTCGACTTTTATCATGAAAATCTCCTCGCACAGCGAGGCCAAAGAATGGGTTTGCGAGAATGCGACAAATACGTGATTGAGGACCGGAGACTTGTGTGCACTGTATCATGGCGGTGTTCGGCGTTTCCTTCCGATGCGCCTCCAAGTGTTGGAAATAGCAATTAAATTTGATGAATCGAACTTCTTCGAGTCTGCTCGTTTGAGTGTGTTGACGTAGTTGGCATCGGCCGGATTCCAAGGATCTTTGGCGAGACTTGCCTCTTGAAGGATGTAGCCCGGTGTTTGGCTGTGGGCATTCTT
This sequence comes from Adenophora triphylla var. japonica, assembly GCA_022495995.1. Lineage (NCBI taxonomy): Eukaryota > Viridiplantae > Streptophyta > Magnoliopsida > Asterales > Campanulaceae > Adenophora > Adenophora triphylla. The sequence goes on from JAFEMH010006544.1 coordinate 6,204, forward strand.
GGCTATTGTTTCGGCCGTTCCCTATGAGAAAGCTGTCACCCTTATGACTTCAAGGTCTCCTGCCGGTTGATGAATTTGACGCATTGGTGGAGAGTGGAGGCTATGGATTTCATGTGATGCAACCAAGGACGCCCTAGTAGGGCTGTGAACTCGGAGGATATCCATTACATGGAACTTTGCGGGCACCATTTGGGTTTCGTACTCGTAGTTCGAGTCACTGTCCCCGTGAAAGGACGAGACGAACCGTCGTAGGCCTTGACGGTCCGGGTAGATGGGATCACGCGCCTTTCATTTATGCGGAGGGCCCTCATCATGCCTTTGAGGGGAAGGGACGTTTACCGATGATCCATTGTCCACTAATACCCCGTGGAGTGACATGGTGTTGAGCCGAATAGTGATGTCTGAAAGCTTCATTGTGTTGGGAGACATCTCTTGGCAAATCTTCATCGCGAAGGTGATCATACTCCCATATAGGTGAGGATCATAGATTTGGTCCTTGTCTCGGGATAGAGTCGTTAAACCTGATGTCGCTTCGTGCTTTTTCTTGCTAGAGGTAGAGCCTTTGCCGGAAGCCCACAGGTTATGCGAGGCCTTTTGTGGCGGTTGCCATCTCCAGTCAACATGTTGATTGAGTGGGAGCGCCCAGGCGCGTGGTTTTTCTTCATCGGTGTATACTCGGGAGCTGGACAAAGCTGAACCTTGGCTAACCCCGAGGGGTTGGACTTCGCTGCGGTACTGCATCCGAAGGTCTCAATTCCGTCGTTGGCGAGGCTTTTACGCTCTTTTACCCCTTTTTGCTTTGGGGAAAAGGCGGCGGAGTAGAGTACATAATAATCAAATCCCCAGATGGCTCCCTGAGCGTTCCCACACTTTGTTATCCACCGGCCTCGAATCTCTCTTTCAATTTTTGTTGGGAGGAAATTTTCTTTTCTTAGGAGGACGGTCCTCGTGTATCCAGTCTGATAGTCCCTTTCAAGGCAATCGGGACGATCACAAATATCCCACCAAATGTGTTCTACGGGTGGTGGCGGATTTGGGACCTCGGGTTGGCCGGTCTTTGGAATGACTTTGAGTGGAGGCCGGTCAGGGGGGATCTGGCTGCTGGGCTCGTGCGGTAGCGAGTGATTGGACTCCGCCGGATAATGAGAGATATTGAGGTCCGGGGAACGGGCATATGTTTGTCCTTCAAGGTAGCCCCGGTCGGTTGGGATATTGTTAAGGTCCCGAAGTGGCGTGTGGCCTCTTCAATCCGAACTGTGTACGATTGCAGCGTTCTTCCGGGGCTTTGATGGGCGACCATATTCCTTCAAGCTGTTCCACGATTCTCATCACTCGGGCGATACTTGTGGGATCATCATTTTGAGAGGGGACACCTGACGGTATACCGAACTCTTTCGTCCACGGCTGCATGTTTGGGGGCCGATTGCCACTGTAAATCGGCGGGCGGGAGTCGGCGGTGGAAACTATAGGAATCTTGGGGTAGCATCTTGATGTATTCGGGACGATTAAGAAGAGGAGGAGAACCCTCTTCCTTCTTTGCGGTAAAAGTGCCATCGGAATTGAGGCGATAGTCAAACCATGACTTGCGACAATCCCCGAAAGGTTATCAATTTGAGCCTCATGTCGAAGTCTCATCTGTCCTACCAAGCTTGGATCCCAAATCTTGCAGTGCATGAGGGATTTTGGAGGACGGAGCAATGTGGTCCCCATCATTTCCGGGCAATGCGGACATTACGAAACCCGGAGTCGGAACAAACGGCAAGGCGATGACGCGCTTGACTCTTCCCAGCCCAGATCAAACGGTAACCGGTGCCGAAACCAAGCTTTGTGAGGAGGCTGCGGGGAAAGGACACGAAGGTTCGGATGTGCAGGAATGGAAGGAGGGTAGGTGTTTGGGCTCATTGGGCTCATGCAACATGCGATTATTTGTTCACGTTTACTTAAAACATGTCTTATTAACCTAATCGGTTGGAAAAGATTGCTCTTCTTTTCGCAAACTACTCGATTCCTGGATCGGTGGGCCCCGTCACTACGTCTATAAGCCCCTCGTATTCCACACTGTATTTCGACCTCCCGGGGTGGACGGCCCGGGCGAGGGTCCTATAGGGCAAGCGGGTCCCACCGACCGAAAGAAAAACGATCCTAAAAGTCGGCGGGTAATCGAGTCTTAACGAGCATTCGATGTAAATTACGGACAAAGGCGACGTCAAAGTCAAGATCATGTCCAGGGGCTCGACGAAAAGTCGGCATGATTTGGCCTCGATAAATGTCCACGATTGATCTTGACTTGTCGTCGGTTAAGCCATAATTAGGCATGGAATATTCATTAATCCTTGATGACTCGGTGTCAATCTTTGGGAGTCGATGTATAATTTGTGCCGGTCGAGCCGAAGTCAAGGCGCCGGTCAATATCTTGGTCAAAGTCTGCGGCGGAAAACCGGCGAGAACTTCGGCGATAAGGGTCCCGAAAGATATTGAGTCGGTATGCCGACAAAGGCTTGAAAGGAAAGGTCTATACACGGACGGGGCATGACACGGACCGGACTAAAAACCAACCGGGTCTCGGACAAAGTGTGTCACGGACAAGTGCGCATACTCGACGCGAGGCTCACGTGGAAGTTTGGGTAGTCCTGTGCTCATCCGAGAGGCGTAATAAGACCAAACGGACCGCGACAAGGATTTCCCCGGGTTAGGGACGTAGTGTGCAGTGTACGGTCACGTGCGCGTAGTGTGCAAGCAGTCTATATTCTTTTTCTGAGTAAAATAGAGATTTTCTTATGTGTCTTAAAAATATGATGCATGATTTTTTTTTTGAAAATTTTCTTTTTTTTTTGAAATTTAATGAGCACATAAGCACGTAAGCACGAAAATTCCGACAGTTAGGGACATTATTCCGACAGTCAAAATTTTGACTTTCTCCGAGGCGGCCAAAGCAACATGAAAACTGTGCAAAAATCAACACACACACAAAAATGATTTTCAAAGCCGGGACGGAAGCTTGACCCTCAAAAGCTCTTTTTTTTTTTGAAAACGGTGATACCGGTACGTGGGATTGTTAGACCACACTTTATCCCCGACTCGTGTTAGGAGGCGATAACGGGAAATTTAGTGGTTTCCACCAATATACCAAATACCATTCTTTTTTTTTTTTAAAAAAAGCTTAGTCCCCAGAGGAGTCGCCACTGTGATGAATGTGTATCCGAAAATTTTCCCATTTTTGTTTGAAAAAATCAACGAAACGGAGTCGCCACGCCATTTTAATTTTGAGGGCCAAAAATTTGAAAAAAGCCCGAGATCAGAGATTTAGGTTCGGAGGTCATGTTACACGCCGGGAAGGACGTTAGTGTGCACCCGGAATGCCTCGTAAAACGAGTCTTCCAAGCTGAAAATCATTTGTGTGTGTGTGTGTGTGTGTTTTGGCCAAAATAAGTTGAAACTCAGGAAAGTAAAAATTGGGATATCTTTTTAAGACTTTAAACTGATCCCATGATTTTTTGGAAGATTTTTGGATTGAGATTTGGTACTCAAAAGACCTTTTGAATTTGAGAGCCATTTCTGCCAGAATGAAAAAGGCAGTGGACCTTTGATTTTGAAATGGATTCAAGGGTCTTAAAAATTCATAATCTGGATAAACTCAGAGAATTAAAGTTGTTCTAGACACCTTAAATAAGACTTGTACGAAGGAATTTTCCATTTTGGAGAAGATTTGAGGGGTCAAAACCTTCTGGAAACCTCAGATATGAGATCTGGATTCCCAGAAGCTGATGAACTAGCCTCTGAAAGAAAATTTGAAAAGAGGAGTTTTACTCACCCAAAAAATAAAGTAAAAATATGTCTGGAAAGCTCTGGATGTTAGCTACAAAAAGTATTTTGTATTCAACACCAAATTCCAAGTTCATCTGTGTCCAAAAATTAAGACAATGGACTGAGGTCTGGGAAAATTGCTACTGGACAGCAACTTCCCAAGAGAGAAAATATGATTTTAAGGGGGGTTTTGCATCCATGATTGTCCCCATTTCCCTAGGTTTTGGTTAGTGATCACTAGACATTTTAGTGGTGAATCAACTATACCAAACCATCCTTGGGGTACATTAGGACTAAGCATTTCATTTGCTTGGGAAGGGGATTTTTATCCTTTGAAAATGAGATTTTATGCTTGAAAATGGTTTTTAGGGTTTTGAAAAGGAGTTTTCTTTGCAAGAAAGTAAGAGAACTTGAAAATAATGTTGATCTTTGTAGAAGATCATCCATGGAGATGGTCTTCCATGGTGATCTTCTTAGATCTAGAGCAAGAAGATGAAGGAACTACATTTTGTAGTTTGAAGATGCATGCATGGATGAGATTTAGGGTTAGGAGAAGGAGGGTTTACCAATCTTCCTTGTGTTCTTGAGTGTTTGGCCTGAGTGTATGAGTGTTTAGGGCTTTAATATGAGAGTGAGTGGATGAGTATGAATTGGGAAAGATTGGAGAGAAAATGGTGACAATTCAAGTGAATTCTCACTGTTTTCTCTCTATATTTCGCCAGAGGTTCGGTGCAAAATGTGTTGTGGCTTCTTATTTTTGTGGACTCGGAGGGCTCAATTTATAGCCCTCTGAAATTGCAATCCCATCCGCGCGGACGGGAACCCTCGGCGTGCCTTTGTTCATTAAATGCGGCTCCGGCTTTGGACAAGAGGAATATTTCTTTTGAAATTCAAATTAGGACGATTTATGTTTCCAGCATTTCTATTTATGGTTTTCTTCTTTTGTTTTTCTTTTTTGAGATTCTTTTTAAGGTTTAACCTTAAATAACAATGCCCATTTTACCCTCACTTTGTTAGAAAGGTTAGGATTGTTAGGAATTGTTAGAAGTGTTATAACTTTCGTTAATTTTCTAACGAAAATTCTAACAAGCTCAAATTGGAGCACTTACAGGATGTTGTTTGAGTTTCCAATGAAGATCTTGGTGTTCTCTCTTCTCTTGGATACGTCCTTATCATGGATGGTTTGTGCCTATATATAGGCTTGGCTAGGACTCATTCTAGCAGAGCGGCAAATTGCAATTGTGTGAGAAACACTTTGAGAGAGACACACATTTGTAGTGTGAGATTAGTGTGAGTAATACACTTTGTAAAAACTTTGTAATCACCTTGATTATAGTGATTTTGTTTTGTTGCCACCCGTGCACGTAGGAGGACTTCTCCGAACCACGTAAATATTGTGTCTCATTTGTTACTTTGTTTGTTGATGTGTGGGTTGCAAATATCCGTTCCGCATTTGGTTACAACAATTGGTATTAGAGCTTTGGTCGTAGAAGTTGGAGTATTGGATATTTGCTCAACATTGGCATTTGAGATTGAAGGCTTGTACGTCCAATACGACATTGGAATCGACCCCAACTACTACTTGGCATTCCTACACATTCCACCTCATGAGATAAGGTTTTTTTAAAGTTCAATTTTTGTGTGTGCGGTTTGTTTTATTTCATCCGTCCACTATTAGTCTAAGTAGCTTGGATTGAGTTGAAATTAAGTTAGTGTAAGTGACTTTAGTCATCTAATTAAACTAGTATCCTATTAAAATTCCTCCCAGATTGATAAAGTTGGTAATATAGTAAATACTTTTGGAGCATTTTCAAAATCTTAATTAAAAAAGGCTTATTTGGCTGTTGTTTTTGAAAAAAAAAAAGGAGGCGGAGCTAGTAGTTGTTTGATAAAATAGTATTCTTCTTGAAAAATTATTTTTTCAAGAATTGTATTTCTTTCTCCATTTATTTGGATAACTGTTTGGGTGGAGAAAATTTGAAATGGCTGAAACTAGTTCAAAATCAAAATGTGGACCAAAAGTGTCCGACACTAATTTTGAAGTTGAAAAATTTATTGGCACAAATAATTTTGGCGTTTGGCAAGGCAAAGTTTTGGACATGCTTGCTATGCAAGACCTCGAATTTACACTTGAGAAAAAGCCCAAATATATGCCAGATTTGGAATGGGCTAAACTTAATCGCCAAACTTGTGGGACAATTCGTTCTTGAGTTATGGGACACACTTGAGGCCAAGTACATGCAGAAAAATGTAGAGGCCGAATATTTGAATGTTTTTAATAAAAGCATTACCGATTTGCAAAATCTCGATGTTGAAATTGATGATGATGATAAAACATTGTTGCTGTTAAATTCCCTGCCTGAGTCTGAAATTACCCGGGATTTCGCGCGGAGCGAAACGCGATTGTCTTTCGTGGAGGGTTGGTGTCTGAGACCTCGCTTTTCGGGAAGGAGAGGAGTCGCCACGCGGTTTTTGTATTTTGAGCTCAAACATTGAGAAACGGCTTTTGTGAAAATGGTGTCATTTTTATTGGTAGCAAAAACTTAGGAAAAGGCTTTTGAAAACGGGGGTCATTTTTATTGGTAGCAAAAACGAGTAAAAAGCTTTTTTTAGTACCAGAGATTGTTAGGTTCGGAGGTCACGTTACGTTTCGGGAAGAGTATTACGAGATCACCCGAAACGCCTCGTATGACGAGTCTTTCTACCTTTCTCGAAAATGTTTGCGTGTGTATGTGTGTTTGCATTTTGAAATGGGGCCTTGAATGACAAGATTAATCTTGGTTTGAATGTCAAACGTTGATTAGGTGACTTTGTTTGAAAAGACGAGCATTTGAATGACAAACGTCGGTTTTGGATGTTTTTAGGAAAAGTGGCGCGAAGGCTGATTTTATCAGTTTATCTTAAGTGTCAAATGTTGACTTTTAAGAAAATAGCGTTTGAATGTCAAACGTCGGATTTTTGAGTTTGAAGATGAGCGTTTGGAGGCCAAACGTCATTTCGCGCATTTTGAAAGAGAGTTCGAAGGTCGAACTCCGGTTATGAACCGGGCGTGTCATTGTTAACGATTTTACGGGAAAAACGTATTAAATGATTTTGAATGTCAAATGTCGGCTTTTAAGTTTGAAGATGAGCGTTTGGAGGCCAAACGTCATTTTGCGCATTTTGAAAGAGAGTTCGAAGGTCGAACTCCGGTTTTGAACCGGACATTACATTGTTAATGATTTTTACGGGAAAAAACGTATTAAATGATATGCGATCAACGAATCGAGTTGCGATTCGGACTTTGAAAAGTAAATACTATCACGATCCAAATGGGTCGGACTTTGTAAATGATAGAAATTTAAATGACGATCGACGGAATCGAATGATCCGGAATTGTAAATTACGATCAACGAGCCAAAACGGCTCGGAATGGTAAATTTGCGTAAAAGTAAATGACGTTCGACGGATCAAACGGTCCGGAATTGTAAATGACAGAAATTTAAATGACGATCGACGGATCGATCGATCCGGAATTGTAAATGACAGAAATTTAAACGGAACGGGGCCGGAACGCCGTTTTAACCCGAGATTACTTCTCTTACGGGAAGAGAAGAGGATCTAGGGGCTAAAACGTATCGAACCCCGTTAGATGGAGGCGTCTACATTTCAAAGATGTTCGTCCGAAACGGTTATAGCGACTGGCGCATAAACCGAGGCGGAACGAGAGATTAGGGAGAGGGAGTTATACCTATGGCTAGGGTCGACTCCTTTGGCTCGGGGGGTGTATACGGGATACGGAAAGTAGTTTGGTATGGTGTTTTAAGGTGGTGAGGGGCGTATTTGGTCGAAATACGGAGGTTTCACGCGAATCGAGACAAAACGGAAGCTCGGGAAGGGGTGAAATAGGTTTGAATCGTGGCTATGGTGAAAATGGAGAGTAATATTGTTCCCGTAAATGGCTTTGACAGCCCTTCTATTTATAGGTAAAATTTCAGCATGAGTCCGGTCGGACTTAGCCTGAAATCCAGGGGTTTTGTGAAACTTTGGAAATTGGAGGGACTGGCTGGTAATTCTGGTACGCCTGCAAAGGAGTCCGGCCGGACTTGGACTGCATACCAGGGGTATTTTAGTCTTTTCTCCTTGATTTTTGATTGAAAGGTGACTAGAGGGAGGTGGCATGCGTGCCAAGTGTCCCATGACTCACCAGGCCTTGTGGGAGTTCGTGCCCGAGTCCCAGTTTTGTCCGTTTTTAAAATAACAGTCCGAAAAATGTCTGAAACGCCCCCGAAAAGTGCCAGAAAGTGCGTTTTTCAGGGAAAGCCATACTTTTACGTGCGATGACGTGTGTTAAGTACGCTTGGATGTCGGGATGCACGGGGCAGTCCCGGGACGTCTCGTTGGCTTGGCAACGGGGAGCTTAACGGGTTCCGATTAACCTAGAGCTGGCCAATTAACGGATTTCGATTAACTTCTAACGGATTTTGACGATCCGGATTTGGGTACTTACAGAGTCCTATAAACATTTGACTACTACCTTATTGCATGGAAAAAACTGAAATTAAATTTGATGACGTTTCTAATGCCTTGATGAACAATGAGGTATGGAAAAAGGACAAGGGAACATATCGAGATTCCGATTCAGATGCCTTAACTGTTCATGGGAGGACTTATAGTCGAAATAATGATGGACGTGGTCCGTCCTAGTTGAAGTCAAGGGGAACATCAGTTGATTGAAAAAGAGTTGGCAAAGATGAATGTGCCTATTGCCGACAAAAGGGGAATTGGAAGAAAGATTGCCCCCGCATGAAGAAGAAAGAGCCCAAAGTGAATGTGGCTTGGAATGATGACAACAACGTTGATGATGCTTTGACGGTCTCACGCTCAGCCTGTCACACTGATGAGTGAATATTGGATTATGGTTGCTCTTACTATATGTGCCCTTATAAGGAGATGTTCTCGAACTTTAAATATTTCGATGGTGGAGTTGTGTATATGGGGAACAACAACACTTTCCAAACAAAAGGGATTGGCTCAGTACATTTGGAGATGTTGTATGGCACCGTTCGAAGACTAGAGATGTTCGGTATGTTCCTGATTTGAAGAATAACCTAATTTCTCTTGGAGCCTTTGATGGAAAAAGCTTCGTATCACTTTAGATGGAGGTCACCTGAAAGTAACTAAAGGTGTCTTGGTTGTGATGAAAGGGACTCGAAGAGGTAACTTGTACTACCTCCAAGGAAGCATAGTTGTTGAACAAGTAGCCATAACAAGCTCGAAAGAGAATTATATGTCAAATTTATGGCACATGAGACTTGGTCATAGCGAAGAGAAACCACTCCAAACCTTGGTGAATCAGGGTGCACTAAAACGTGCCAAATCCAGTAAAGTCGACTTTTATGAACATTGTGTGTATGGTAAACATAGAAGGGTGAAGTTTGATACTGCAGTCCATAGAACCAAAGGCATCTTGGATTATGTTAACTCTGATGTATGGGGTGGGGTCCTACGAAAAATATTTCATTGGGTGGAAAAAGGTGGTTCGTCACCTTTATTGATGATTACTCTATAAAAGTTTGGATGTACCCCATGAGACATAAGTATAAGGTCCTTAGAATTTTCCTTGAATGGAAGAAAATGGTGGAGAACCAGACGGGCAGAAAGATTAAGAAGCTGCGATCAGATAATTGTGGAGAGTACAAGTATGATCCATTTTTGGAAGTTTGTCGAGAAGAAGGTATTGTTCGACACTCACTGTTCCTGGTAAACCACAACAGAATGGAGTCGCAGAAAGAATGAACCCGACCTTGGCGCAAAAGGTTCGATGCATGTTGTCCTAAGCATGTTTGAGTAAGGCATTTTGGGCAGAGGCTCTTAGCTATGCAGTTCACTTGGTGAATCGGTCACCTACAGATGGAAATGGAGGGAAAATACCACTTCAAGTATGGTCTGGAGAGCCAGTCACAGATTATGACCAGTTGCACGTATTTGGATGTCCGGCCTACTATCACGGTGATGACTCTAAGTTGGACCCTCGAGCAAAGAAAGCCAAGTTCATGGGCTTTAGCAGCAATGTCAAGGGTTTCACATTGTGTTGCCCTGAAACTAAGAAGATTGTTCAGAGTCGAGATGTGAAATTTGATGAATCTGTGATGTCCTTGAAGAAGGAAGATAAAGAGACTGGTGCTCCTAAGCAGGTAAAGAAGGTAGCATTTATTCCTCTTGATAAACATGTATATGAAACTGTTGAACAGGTGGAGGAGAGTTCCAAGAACTCAAATCAGGTGGAGCAAAGCCACAATGAAGTTGAAGATCAACAGAATAATGAGCAAGAGTACTCTATTGCAAGAGATAGACCACGAAGAGAGATTCGAAGACCTACTCGTTTTGATGACATGTTTGCATATGCTCTTCCTATGATTGAAGGTGTTCCCGATAGCTATAGAGAAGCTATTCAGAGTTCTGATAGTTCCTACTGCTTAAGAATTGATTGCTCTCAATAAAGATCCATAAAACCTCAGAAAATTGCAAGATGAGAGAGATCAAAACCCCTAAAATTGGAAAAAAATAGACCTAAATCAAACCCAAACAAATTTGAAGAAAATCAACAAAGAAGGGGAAGAAAGAGGAGTAGAAGCAAAGGAAACGAAAACAACAAGGAAACGAAAATAGAAATTTACCAAATTTTAAAAACGAAAACAGAAATTCAAATAATTTACCAGATTTCTCAAAACCGTATGTGTGGGTCTCTCGACCTGAGCACCTCTGTTGCCACAAAGGTTCCTAGGGTTTGCGTGAGGCGATTAGATGGAGAACATAGAGACGGGATTGGTACGGATGGAGGTGAGAGGCTGCTACTGCGATGTCGCCGGAATAGGAAGCGGGCTAGGGATTTGTGTTTGATTACGAGGAGGAGGAAGGAGTGGGGAAAGAAGGTGAATATGTGAGTAAGAGAAGAGAGAGAGACAACGGTGAAGATATGGATTCAAAACCAAAAAAATAACTTATGAAGCGTTTAGTACCATAACGCTTCTGTTAAGCGCTATGTTAGCTTTCACTAAGATAGCATTTTCCTAATATGAGTTATGTTAGTTTTTTATTTTATTAAATTTAAAGATGTGGATGCGCTATGTAAGTTTACACCTTAGATAGCGCTTTATAAAAGCGCTATCTAAGGCGCGTTTCCTAAGATCCAAACTATACTAGTGAATAAATGTCTTAAAATTGTGATATTTTATACATGTCATTAATTTCCGGCACATTTATTAAGAGCCACAAATGCTTGACACTTTTTATTGAGTGTAGCGAAATTGTATTTCTCTCTCGACTGCTGAGTGTGAATATATAGCAGCCGGGAGTTGTTGTTCACAATTAATATGGTTAAAACATATTCTTGATAACTATGGTCTTGATAGCAATATCTTGACCATGTACTGTGACAATTTAAGTGCGATAAATATTTTCAAAAACCCGGTACAACACTCTCACACTAAACACATTGATATCCGCCCTCATTTTTTATTACTGATTTTTTTAAAAAACATGTATATAAAAAATGATAAAAAAAACAAAACAAATGAAAGAATATAAAAGAAAAGAGGGACGGACTACCCTTTCACTACTACATTTTCGAACAAATGTAACGCGTAAAATGCATCAAATGCAACAATGCTTTAGAATGGCGTTGCATTATTTCATTAATGCAAATGTTTATTTGTGTTATTACAACATCTATGGCTTCTGCGTTGCCTTAGGTTTCTAGGCGTTACATTAGATTCTTCTAATGCAACGCCATCAATAAAGCCCTTGCATTAAGTTACTTGGCGTTGCATTATATCCATTCTAATGCAATAGCTATATTACTAATGCAACGCCTTCAATACACCCTTGCTTTATGTTACTTGGCATTGCATTATATCCTTCTAATGCAATTGTTATAATACTAATGCAGCGCCTTCAATAACACCCTTGCAATAAGTTACTTGGCGTTGCATTATATCTTTCTAATGCAATTGTTATATTACTAATGCAACGCCTTCAATACCACCACTACCACCACTACTACTACCACCACTACAACCACTACAATTACTACCACTACCACCACTACTACCACCACTACTACTACCACCACCACTACCACCACTACCACCACTACTACCAATACCACTACTAACACTACCACCACTACTACCACTACCACTACTACCACTACTACCACTACTACCACTCACTACTACATTTCTGACCTAATGTAACGCCAATTTTCGTTGCATTAGGGCCCAAAAACCGTTACATTAGGCCTAATGTAACGCCAAATGGCCGTTGCATTCTCTTGCGTTGCATAAGGTCTAATGCAACGACATAGCAAGCTAATGTAACGCCCGAGCTTTGGCGTTGCATCAGGTAAATACCTGATGCAACGCCAATTTTAAAACTATATGAACAGCTAATGCAACGCCAAAAAGAACCTAATGCAACGCCAATTTAAAAAGTTGTTGAATACCTAATGTAACGCCAAAAATTAAATGAATCCCTAAAATTTATTACATAATTTCACAATTTTATTAATTTTTTTAATTTTCTTTTTTCAATATATATATATATATATATATATATATATATATATATATATATATATATATATATATATATATATATATATATATATATATATATATATTAAAAATATATATATATTTATTCTCAAACAATCCCTTAACTTTTTTTTTCTCAAATTAGTCCCTTAATATTTTTTATTCTCTAATTAGTCCCTTAACTTTTTTTATATTTAAATCAATTCTTACATTTTTCAAAAGTAACACTTTGTTCCACCACCATCCACCACCGTCCACAACCATCCACCACCATCCACCACCGTCCACAACCATCCACAACCATCCACAAATCAAACAAAAATTTGTACAAATTGAAATAAAACACAAAATACAATAACAAATCGAAAGGAAACCCATGAAATATGTTTGGGCTCGTCGGAATCCATGGAATTAGTTTGGGTCGTCGGAATCCATGTAGATCTGGTTGAGCCTCGCCGGAGATAATGAAGGGGAGAGAAGAAGACGGCGTTGGAGGAGAGAGAGAAGAAGACGGCGTTGGGGAGAGAGAGAAGAAGACGTTGGAGGGGAACGGCGGATCCACCGTTGCCATCGCCGTCGCCGGAGAAGATGAAGGGTAGTGGGTAGATGCTTTAGTTCGTCGGAATACATGGAATATGGCGACGGCGACGTTGAAGGGGAAGTTGGAAAAAGGTCGGAATCCATGGAAGAAGACGGTTGAGGAGAGAAGGATTGAAAGGCTTGATTGGTAGCGGTATTTAGGGTTGAGACGTGGACGAGAACGGCGACAGTGGCGGTGGACGAGAGAGAGAAGAATTGAACGGCGTTGGATTGAAAGGCTTGATTTGTTTAGGTCGGAATCCATGGGTCTTTGACAGAGAGAGAAGAATGAGAGAAATGATAGAGAGAGAAACTGAGTTTGTTAATTTTGATAAACTAAAACATAAAGAGAGAAAAATGAGGAGAGAAATAGGGAGAGATAAATTGGTTTTATTTAGATTAATTGTGGACCGTTGGATTGAATGTGTGAATGGTTGGATTTGGTTTAGCCCATGATCCGTGTGATTATATGAGAACCAATAAAACAAAGCCACATGTCATGAGCTAAACCAAATCCAACCATTCAAACTTTCAATCCAACGGTCCACAATTCTTCTAAATGTTTTTATATTATCAAAATATTAATAATAATAATTATTAATAATAATAATTAATAATAATTATTATTAATAATTATTATTAATAATTATTATTATTAATAATTATTATTATTAATAATTATTAATAATAATAATTAATAAATATTATTATTAATAATAATTATTAATAATTATTATTATTAATTATTATTAATAATAATAATTATTAATAATTATTATTATTAATAATAATAATAACTATTATTATATAATTATTAATAATTCTTAATAATTCTTAATAATTATTATTATTAATAATAATAATTATTAATAATAATAATTATTAATAATAATAATTATTATTAATAATAATTATTATTAATAATAATTATTATTAATAATAATTATTATTAATAATAATTAATAATAATTATTATTATTATATAATTAATAATAATATTTATTATCAATAATATTTATTAATTATAATAATTATTAATAATAATTATTATTAATAAAAATAATTATTAATAATAATTATTAATAATAATAATTATTAATAATAATATTAATAATAATAATTATTAATAATGATTAATAATTAATAATAATAATAATTATAATTATTAATAATAATTATTAATAATAATTATATAATAATAATTATTATTAATAATAATTATTATTAATAATAATTATTATTATATAATTAATAATAATTATTATTATATAATTAATAATAATTATTATTATATAATTAATAATAATAATTAATTATATAATAATAATTATTAATAATTATTATTATATAATTAATATTAATAATAATTGATATTAAAAATAATTAATAATAATAATAATTTAAACTATAAAATAATATTATGCCTAATATAATTAATAATAATATTTATTATCAATAATATTTATTAATGTACCCTCATACCCTAAACCTCATATACCATAAACCTTATACTCTATACCCTATACTCTATACCTTATACCCTATAGGGTATACCCTATACCCTATATCCTATAGGGTATACCCTATACCCTATAGGGTATACCCTATACCCTATAGGGACCCTATACCCTATAGGGTATACCCTATACCATATACCCTATGCCTTATAAGGTATACCCTATACCCTATAGGGTATACCCTATACCCTATAGGGTATACCCTATACCATATGTCCTATACCTTATACCCTATACCCTATAGGGTATACCCTATACCCTATAGGGTATACCCTATACCCTATACCCTATAGGGTATACCCTATAGGGTATATCCTATACCTTATACCTTATAGGGTATACCCTATACCCTATAGGGTATACCCTATACCATATACCCTATGCCCTATACCTTATACCCTATACCATATGTCCTATACCTTATACCCTATACCCTATAGGGTATACCCTATACCCTATACCCTATACCCTATAGGGTATACCCTATACCTTATACCTTATAGGGTATACCCTATACCCTACAGGGTATACCCTATACCATATACCCTATGCACTATACCATATACCCTATGCCCTATACCTTATACCCTATACCCTATATCCTATAGGGTATACCCTATACCATATGCCCTATGCCCTATACCTTATACCCTATACCCTATATCCTATACCCTATATCCTATAGGGTATACCCTATACCCTATAGGGTATACCCTATACCATATGCCATATACCCTATGCCCTATATCCTATAGGGTATACCTTATACCCTATAGGGTATACCCTATACCATATGCCCTATATCCTATAGGGTATACCCTATACCATAATCCCTATATCCTATAGGGTATACCCTATACCATAATCCCTATATCCTATAGGGTATACCCTATACTCTATAGGGTATACCCTATACCCTATAGGGTATACCCTATATCCTATAGGGTATACCCTATACCCTATATCCTATAGGGTATACCCTATACCCTATAGGGTATACCCTATATCCTATAGGGTATACCCTATACCCTATACCGGGTATACCCTATAGGGTATACCCTATACCTTATACCTTATAGGGTATACCCTATACCCTATAGGGTATACCCTATACCATATACCCTATACCTTATAGGGTATACCCTATACCCTATAGGGTATACCCTATACCATATGCCCTATACCTTATACCCTATACCCTATAGGGTATACCTTATACCCTATACCCTATAGGGTATACCCTATACCATATGCCCTATACCTATAGGGTATACCTTATACCCTATAC
Source organism: Adenophora triphylla var. japonica (assembly GCA_022495995.1). NCBI lineage: Eukaryota > Viridiplantae > Streptophyta > Magnoliopsida > Asterales > Campanulaceae > Adenophora > Adenophora triphylla. The sequence goes on from JAFEMH010006544.1 coordinate 21,968, forward strand.
CCTATAGGGTATACCCTATACCATATGCCCTATACCTTATACCCTATACCCTATAGGGTATACCCTATACCATATGCCCTATGCCCTATACCTTATATCCTATACCCTATATCATATACCCTATATCCTATAGGGTATACCCTATATACCCTATAGGGTATACCCTATACCATATACCCTATACCCTATGCCCTATACCTTATACCCTTTACCCTATATCCTATATGGTATACCCTATACCCTATAGGGTATACCCTATACCATATGCCTTATACCCTATAGGATATAGGTTATAGGTATACAGATATGTGGCATGTGGTATACATGGTTTAGGATATAGGTATAGTGATATGGTATAGGATATAGGATATGTGGTATATGGTATATGGTATAGGTATAGTGGTATATATGGTATAAACAGTATAGTGGTATAGTGTATAGGGTATAGGGTATAGGATATAGGTTATAGGGTATAGTGTATAGGGCATAGGGTATAGAGTATAGGGTATAGTGTATAGGGTATAGTGTATAAGGTATAGGGTATAGGGTATAAGATATAGGATATAGGTTATAGGGTATAGTGTTGGGTATAGGGTATAGGGTATATGGTATAGGTAGAAAAAGGATTTTGGCGTTGCATTAGTAATTTAGGCGTTACATTAGGATTTTGGCGTTGCATTAGACTCGTTACATTAGCTCTGGCGTTGCATTAGAGGCGTTACATTAGCTCTGGCGTTGCAGTAGCCTTTACATTAGCTCGGCGCCGTTGCATTAGCCGTTACATTAGCTCTGGCGTTGCATTAGATGCGTTTCATTAGCTCTGGCGTTGCATTAGATGCGTTACATTAGCTCGTGGCGTTACATTAGATGCGTTAGATGCGTTACATTAGGTCAGAAATGTAGTAGTGACTACTACTAATACTACCACCACTACTACCACCACTACCGCTACTATCACTACTACTACCACTACTACCACTACCACTACTACTACCACCACTACTACCACTACTACCGCTACAACCACTACCACTACTACTACCACCACCACCACCACCACTACCACTACCACCCTACTACTACCACCACTACAACAACTACTACTACTACTACCACTACCACCACTACCACTACTACCACTACCACTACTACCACCACCACTATTACCACCACCACTACCACCACTACTACCACCACCACTACTACTACCACCACCACTACTACCACTACTACTACTACTACCACTACTACTACCACTTCTACCACTATAACTACCACTACTACCACTACCACTATCACCACCACCACTACTACTACTACCAGTACTACTACCACTACCACCACCACTACTACCAGTACCACTACCACTACTATCACCACTACTACCACTATCACCGCTACTACCACTACTACCACTACCACTACTACCACCACTACCACCACCACCAGCACTATCGCTACTACTACCACCACTCTACTACCACCACTACTACCACTACCACCACTACTACCACTACCACTACCACTACTACCACCACTACCACCACCACCACTTCCACTACCACTACTACTACTACCCCCACTATTACCACTACCACCACTACTGTCACTACTATCGCTTCTACCACTACTACTACCACTACTAGGACCGCTAAACCGCCAGTTACGGTTTCAAACGATTCCGCTTCGAGGCGGTTCCTGTTCCGACCGATTCCAGTTCGTGGCGGTTCAACAGTTTTGGGCCGGTTGCAGCTCTATTTTGGTCATCCCTAACAAAAACGAAGTTATATACAGAGTAAATTATTGTTATAATAATTATGATCAAACATATAAAACATGTCTATGTCTCTAATATATATATATATATATATATATATATATATATATATATATATATATATATATATATATATATATATATACCATAAAAGGGGGGTATGGCTGATTTTTCGGGTTTCCGTTAAACCACTACTAATTTAAACATATCTCGTAGTTTTAACAAATAATTTACATTTGATGAACATTAAGTATAAACAAATATTAATTTTAACCATTAATTTATATTTAACGGACAAAAAGTTAAAACATAAAGCAAACACAAAAAGAACACACATAATATTTAAAATATTTTTGTAACTAGACGAAGGAGGAAGATGATGAATACTTACAAAGAGACTGAGGAGGTATAGTGATATTTCTTCAGAGATTGTACAGCGGAGTAGAAATGAAACACTCTTTTTTTTTTATGTAAGGGCTCTAATATGAAGTGCAGAAGGTATAAAAGGAATTTAAGTAATAGGACTAAGGGGTCGGAAAAGTGTTTAAGCTGCCATGGATTGGATGAAAGCAAAGGATTCTTATTTCTCAGTTTTTGCTCGTACTTACAAATGAAGAGGAGGAGGGTTTTTATAGCCCTCTACAATAACCTATAGAGCCAGTATTAGCACCGGTTACCTAAACTATATTACAAAATACAAAAGATTATACGACTGGCTAGTATGCTTTTAGAAGATGATATATTCCTAACTTTACATTAAAAAATTGAAAACAACAAATTCCTGACAATTCTTTTTGACTAAACTGGACAATCTAAATTAAAGTCATTAAAGTAGATGCCTATTTATTAAAGTTGTTGAAAAAGTGGATTCTTCTGTTAGTTTGCTTAGCCGCCTGTCGCCATGGCTTATGTCATCCTTCTTCTGTCGTCACCGCTTGCGTTTCTGTCTAAAAGTCTCTGTGAGTACTGTCAAATGAATATCCATCGTCCTGTGCATCTTGCATATCATCATCATGATGAGGCCATGATGTTTCTTCGTCCTTGTCTTGCTCTGTGTCTTCTTCTTTGTCTCTGATGTGCTGTAATTCTAATTTGTCCGCTTCCCCAATGAAGGGAAAAAGCATGTCCCAATTTGTTTTTGCCCAGACCTGTGTATAGTGTCCCTCCGCCATTAACTTGTAGTGGAACCATGGAAAATACCTCGGAAGTTCTGGGGTTTTCTGTTGATCTGTAATGAACTTGTTGTAAAAAGCTGTCTTGTCTTCATTTCTTTCATGTATCCAGAAAAGGCTCGAGAAGTCAATGTTGTCCTCGATCTTAACTGCCATTTCTAACAATTCTAGATCATCAAGTCTGTTCCTGATGAATATTCTTTTCCTTGCTGGTCTGTATGTGTATGCATCTATTTCAGGAAAGGAAGCAAAAATTTTGCATCCTACCTCATGTGGATAAGACTGTAAAGCAATATTCCCGGCCACCATTGTGAATTTCTCTCCAAAGCTGTTTAAAATTTTTTCTGTAGTGGGGGTTAGCCGAAACTTGATATAATCAATCATATCATAATGGTAAAACTGAGATATCAAATCTGGGGGCATATCTGTTTTAAATAGATCAATCTGTAAAAGAAGAACACCTGTATCTTCTTCCTTACTATTGAACCTTTCTGTAACTTTTATTCCCCTGTAATTTATTTCTTTAAACACCATTTGAACAATTTTTTGTTGTAATTCATACAAGATTTTGGGAAATCCTGCACAAATTCTGTCAGATATAATTTGATCTAATTCTTCAAATCTGTCTAAAGCTGGTTGAAGAGTTTGTCTCCATGGGAGATCCAAAACTCTAGCTTTGAAACTGTCAAAACTTCTATTTCTTTCTTTTTCAGTTTTTCCTGTCTCATGTAACTTTTTTATGTTTTCTTCTAAAACTGTTACTTGCTGTTTTAGCATGTTATTTTCAATCTGTAACTGTTGGGTAAGCTGTGGAGCCTTTCCTTTGTTCATCACCTGTTTTTGAAGATTTGCAATCAAATATTCCTGTGCTTTTATAATATGTTCTGGATTTTCTTGGATCACTGTAGAAAAAGATTTCACTTCTTCTGGTTCAATAAAGAACTGTTGTGTTCCAAAATGATCCCTAGCATTGTGGATGGCCATTAAAACTGTAGAAACCCTTATAAATTGGGTTCAAGCACTGTATGTGTTTAGCCACTATTTCCCATTTGTTGAAAATTCCTACTTTTGTACCTCTGTAGATCACATAATGTGTGAATTTTTTCTGTGTTGACTGTTCGGGAATTTTCTGTGTCTGTTCTATGAAATAATGTCCTAGAGTGTTTATGACCTGTACTTTGACTTTTGCCGCATTAGGCACTGTTTGAATATGCCAGAGATTATCTAGCAAACACTGTTATTTTTCTGTTAAATTCATCCCAAAAATGGGTCTGAATTTTTTACTTTCTTCTGTACAAATCTGTAAGGTATTTGGGCCAAAAGTAATTGTTTTTATTCGGTCTTGGGCTTTTGCTATAAAGCTTTTATTAGCCCGAAATTTTGAAAAACTAGGCCCTGCTTTCTGTGAAAACCTTCTGTTTAGATCCATAACTGTTGGATTGTAGTCCATTGGAATTGTCAAACTGTAGCAACTCTGTTCCTCTTTCACACTTTCTGTTTTCATGCTGCTTTCTGTGTCTGAATCTGTCTTTTTCTGTTAAGGATATATTACTTTCTTTTTGCTTCTATCCATCAGTTGTTCGAAATAACCTGTTAAGATTTCTAGACAAAATGTCAGCAATCATATTATTGTTCCCTTTTATATGTTCAAAATTAATAAGATAACCACTACCCTGTATTATGTTTTGTAAGTTTATCCACTTTGTTCTGTTTACCTTTCTACTTTGATCGTTTTTTATAAATTTAACTATTGCTTCGCAATCAGTTCTTACTATAAACTCTTTGTTTATAAAGATCTTAAATTTTTCTAATGCATTAATTAATGCCTGTATTTCATAATCTAGGCTAGTCCAATTCTGTCCTATTTTGTTAAAATTTCCACTAGCATAAGAGCATATTTTTTCAGTGTCTTTAGGAGTATATTTATTAGGTTTACTAAGAAGGACTGCTCCCCATCCTTCTTTACATCCATCTATTTCTATAATTATGTAATCTGTTATTAAGGGTAATTCTAATGGTTTTATCTTTTTTACCCTGTCCTTTATTTCCTTTACTAATTTTATGTCTTCTTTATTAAAATTCCTTTGACCATTTTTTGTAGTTTTACTGTAAAGTGGTCCTACTAATTTTGATAAGTTTGGGATGAATTTCCTTGCATAGTTGACTAATCCTAAGAGGGCTTGTATCTGTTTTAAATTTTCAAATTTCTCCGGGAAATCAATAATTTTTGTTGAGATGTGAGGTTGTAATTCTATTTTCCCATTTCCTATTTCTAATCCTAAAAAGGATATTTTTCTTTTGAATAATTCCATCTTTCTTTTTGATACTACTATACCGTGTGTTTTTATTTCTTTGAAAACTAGTTTCAAATGATTTTCATGTTCCTGTAAAGTTTCACTTGCTACTAAAATATCATCTATGTAAACCATGCAAAAGTCATATTTTAGAAATATACTGTTCATAAATCTTTGAAATATTGAAGATGCATTTTTTAGTCCAAAACTCAAAACGTTCCATTCAAATTGTCCTTCAGAACAAGTGAATGTTGTCCATGGTTTAAATCTTTCTTCTAATTTTAATTGATTATAACCCTATTTCAGATCAAATTTGGAGAATATCTTTTTCTTTTGTATTAAGTTTACCAAAGAATCTTTATTTGGTATGTTATATCCATCATCTTCTGTATTGTCATTAAGCCTTTTATAATTATATATTATTCTAGATTTTCCTCTTTTTATTTCACTATGGTTTCTAACTAGAAAAGCTGCTGATCTATGTGGGCTTTCTGATTTCCTAATTAATTTCTGTTTTATCATTTCTGGGATTTGTATTTTAAATTCCTCTTTATCTAACGGACTGTATTCAATGTTAGCTGTTCTGATTGTAATGTCAGAATTTTTTATTTTAAATTTACACGTGTATGTAACCTTTGAATTTGTAATGTCTTCTCCTATTAGTCCTATTTTTTCTAGATGTAAAATTATGGGATGATTTATACTTTTTGTTATATCTGTCCCTTTTTCTATTTCTTGTGTTAGCATATTTGTGAGGAGATTTAAGGTTTCATTTTCTATATGACATTTTTTATATTGATTTGGTTTTAGAAATTCTAAGCTGCCTAGTCCACCACGCTTCTGTGCGAACTCTGATGTTTGATTATATCGTAGGGTAGGTATACTATAAATATGTTTACTAAGTGTAATGTAATTTTTTGTAATTGTTATAGCCCCTTGTAAACCTAGAATGAAATTTAGGCCTAATATAAAGTCTTTTGATTTTACATATTCTGGACTAATGGTATGTCATATTTGAAGCTATAATTTCCTGAAAAGTCTAGAAACTGTATTCCTATCGGTTCAATGCAATGTGTGATTGTCATTAGCCTATCTTCTATTGTTCTGGTTACTAATTTATATGTTAATTCTTTTTTGAACGGTTTTGGAACCATGTCATGTGATATTACACTTTTTGTAGCTCCTGTGTCTAGTAATTAACGCAGTTAGATCTAAATATTCACTATTATCTAGCCATAATCGACATTGTAAATTTATCATGTTAGTTATATTCCTTGTTTGTATTAATGTATGTTCTGTTGACATATTTGTATAGTCTACTTGTTCTTCTTCTGTTATTTTTTGTTTTCCCTTATATATTGTATTTTTTATTTGCAATATCATTTTTTCCATATTTCTTATTTTCAGACTGTGTAATTCGGTTGCTATTTCTAATTTATCTAAATTTTCTGTAACTAATTCCATATTTATTGTTTTAGCTGATACTTTTGTAGTCATTTCTTGCTCGAATAATGTTTTTAAACATAGATAGCAAATTTCTTTAAAGCATATGTTGCACTGTGACTTTTTTCTATACTCGGAAAATAACCACAATTAAAACATTTTATATAATTATTCCTCTTCTATTAATCCAATTATGTATACATTCCTCTTCTTTATTCATATAAGTGTATGTAATTTTTGTGATTTGGCTATTATCATCACTACTGTAGATACTATATACTGACTCATTATCTGATTCCATATTGTCTAGAGGTTCTATGTTGTATTCTCCTTATTGTTCTATTAAGTTACTTCTTTCTGTATTTTTGTTTTTATTTGGGAATTTATTAGCTAAATGTTTTTCATCACCACAAATAAAACATCTACATTTTCTAGTCTGAGATTTTCTTACGTATTTATTCCCTGCATAAGGTTTATATTCTTTTCTGTATGTTGTACTTTTTCTTATTTTCTTTTTGAATTTATTATATTGTCCATAAGCCTGTGGTGTGTAAATTACTGTTTTACAGAATGCATAAGCACTCTTCTTTAACTGTTCCTGGAGGGTTACTTCTTTACATTTATCTTCTAATATATTAAAGGTATATGTAATTCTAGGTCCAATTCCTAGGTTTTGTTTGTCACCAAATTCTTGTTTCCATGAATTATGGATAGTTTTACCTAAGTCTCCAGGTAATTTAACAAAGTATTTATCACATAGTTCATCATTCATAGCCTGTCCTGTTTGTGATAATAACCTAGTAAAATCTAGGGTAAATTCATTTATGTATTTTATGTCTGCTATACTTAGTTGTTCTAGATTTCTAATAGCTGTATCTTGTATAAGAGTAGTATTTTTTGTTGGGTCTACTCCTAGTATTAATGTTCTAATTTGACTAGTGAAGTTATATGGGTTGTCTCCTATAGACTTTAATCTGTTAATCTCATCCGAACTTTGGGCTTTTTTACTTTGCCATATTCCTAGGGCTATTGGGCCTAATGTGGTCTCTAAATATGAAAACATGTCCATACTATCTCTTTTATTTGTTTCCCACATTCGTACTACTGTTTGTTCCCATAGTAATATTTCATCACTCCATAACTGTGGCTTTTGTTTTTCTAATAACAACATATTACTACTATATAAATTTCCTATAGGTAATCTAGCTCCTTGGCTAGTGTATTTTGATTCTCCTGTATATTGTCTAGACGGGGGAGTCCAATTTTCTCTTCCTATTACGTCTTCTGTAGCTGTTCCTGGTTCTGTCCATTCCGGTTTAGCTCTTTTTCTTGCATTTTCCATGTGTTGGTCCATAAATGCTTTTTCTTGTTTGTAAAAGTCGGCTATCATTATTTTTCCCTGTTGTATATCTCCTACTAAAGGTAAATTGTAGATTTCTTGTAATTTATTATAACTTTCTTCATATGTTAATCCTAATTCTGTAATGCAGTCTAATATCATGTCATCCACTTCTTCTTGGATATTTAATTCAGTGAATTTTTTGTTTATAATTTCTTCAAATGTTTTATTAGTCTCTTCCACTTTAAAACTTGTAGATGGTTCTTCTTCTAAATAATCTATTATACTAAAGTCATTTTCTTCTGTTTCAAATTGGTCAAATCCTATAGCTATTTCTTTATCTTCACTATCTGTATCATAGATTGGTTCTGTGTCATATTCTATATTCATAAAATTATATTCTGTTTCTGTTTCATTATCACTTTGTGTAGGGTCTTCTCTTTTAAAGTTTACGAACCTTAAGCTTTGCATTCCATTTGCATTTTCATATATATGACTTTGTTTTGGTATTAATACTTTACTGTCTGGTTCTTGTAAGTCATCCAAAGACCATTCCAGTCCTGCTAATTCCTCGGAATTTATTTTAAGTGGTTCTATCATTTGTATTGATTTTGAGGCAATTGTATTAACAATTCCGTCTATGTTTACTTTATATTTCATTCCAGATCTGTTGCTAGCTTTTCCTAATGTTCCTACACTTATTACTATGTTATTACCTACATAATTATCATATCCTTTTGTTTTTAAGGCAATTTTAATGATTTGTAAATCTTTTATGTCTTTTAGTATTCCTGGTGTACAGTAAAATAGAGCTGTATTTTGACTCAGGTCTATTTCCATTATTGAGATAATGGCTTTTTTCACATCTGTTTTTTCATGATTTATCTAATAATAAGGGTAATAATTTTGTTCCTAAATTCTTTCTTCCTAATCCTTTTATTCCAATTACTACTAATCCCACATGTGCGAAATGTTTTCCAGATTGTTTGATTTTTTGTATTGTTTCTGGTGAAAATAAATCTATTGTTACTGTTCCATCAACCACCCTAAATCTTTCTTCTCTACTACTCTGTATTAAAACTGTATTAATGTTTAACATTCCTGTTTGGCATAATGTTCTTGGATTTAAAATATCCAACTGATGCTGGTTATATAAATCTCGATTTCTGTTTACATCTATTTCTTCTTCTAACTGTACTATTTGTTGGTTACTGTTAGATCCTGTTCCTCTTCTTAGTATCCTGTTTATAAAGTTATCTGTTGTAATAATATCTTGTAAATTACTTGTTGCATTTCTTGACTCCTGTACTGTCCTACTTCTTCCTAAAAAACTTCTATTTTGTTGATCACTCATTTTCTCGGTACCCAATGTTTATAAGGTATAGGTTTTCTTTTAATTTTGACTTCTTCTCCTAGCCTTAATTTATTTATTCCACTAATTATTTTATCCAAGTCGTTATCTAGAGTATTAGTACTTGGTTGAAGCGTGTCACTTTTACTTAATAATATGTTTAATTTTTCAATTATCTGTAAGAGTAAACTTATAATGAAATTAAAGATAAGAGGGTAATGTTTATCAGCTTTACCGATTTCTGTGTAAGTTGTAAACCCTGTAACTTCTTCTGTATTACTCTCTGATTTGTATTTTTTTAGCGTCACTTAGAGCCTGTAGGTATTCTTTTGATTTTTCCGATTTTAGCCTTCTACTATCTTTTTAACTGTTTTAACAACTTGTTCAAGATTTTCAACCTGTCTTTCTATTTTCTGCAAAAGTTCTTTAACTTCTACAATTTGTCTAGGCTTTGAATTTTCTAGCAAATAACTAACTTGTTGAAAGTCTTGTTTAGTAGGTAGATGTTTACGTATTTCTCTTAATTCTATAATAACTTGATTATTTTGTTGTTTAATATAATCTAGGTTTTCTACTATTTTGCCTAATGTTTTTTGACTTTCAGTATTTTGATTGAAATTTCAACGAGAGTAAATGATGATGACTTTGAAATATCAATTATAATTGAGGAGGAAACCTAAATTCCTACTCATAACAACTCATTCCACTAATTTTCTCTCCAGCTATTTCTTAAATATTGTGCCTATTTTTTAGGAAACAGTTATAATTATGAAAGGAAATGGAAAAAGAAAAAGAAACGAAAAGGAAAAGAAAAGAGGCAAAATTTAGAAGGGCGCCAAAAGGCCCAAAAATTCCCTCAATTTTCAGAAGAGTTCCTCCATTCCACGCACATCTGCGACCTTTTCTCTCTCTCAAGATAGATCTTCTCTTTCAAGAAAAATCAGTCTGTTCACGTTGTTCATGTTGGGGTGATCTTCCTCCTTAATTGTTGACATTAGTTGCAGGTATTTTTCTTATTATTTTACTTAATTTTGTTGAAAGCCCTAATTTATATGATTGTGCTGGTTCTCTCCGTCTCTGTGTGTTTTTGCACGCAGTTGAGTTGTTTGATTTCTTCGTTTTGTATGCGGTTAATTTGATTCAATGTACGTAGTGTTTATTTATTTGATTTGATTTGATTTATATAGTTTTGAATTGTTGAGTTTGTTTTAAGTGAATGAAACGGATCAATTTTTTATTTACCTTTTTTTACTGATTTGTTATGCATAAAATGAAGTGGATTTGAGTTTTTGTGATGTAAATATGTGTAGATCTGGAGTGGAATATGATTGATATATATGTAATTGACTCGGTTTGGATAACTTTGAAGTTTAATGCATGCTACATAATCAGATCTGGAGAAACATATGAGTTTTGGTTAATAATCCTGTTTTGTGATTTTGGGGATGAATTAATTTTGAAGTTCATAATTGATTTACAAAGTGAGGTTAGTATTCCAGATCTGATGGTTCATGATTATGATGATTTGACTTGAAATAAATCGTATCCGGCTAATTTGTACATAAACAGACATATAGCTCAGCATGATACGTCTTTCCTATGCGCTAAAAGGGCATACTCCATCTTTTACATAACTCTGAATGCCGGCGTATATGCAGAAAAAGTCCAGTGAATGAGCGCACCTTCTCAAAAGTGTTTTTCCTTGAAAATGTTGTTACGCCTCATATAATTGCCTTTCGTAAGTCACTCTCTTTCTCACCACAACGCTTGAGGATCTCCCCCATCCTTTCAGGAGAGTTGCATACTCCGCTGCATGCCCAATCAAATGTTGCCACACAAGTATGCCCTATAAGGTTCTTCCATTCGCAAACTGCAACAACAGTAAAGAATCCCTTTAAATGCAGTTTTTTGTGTGTGTGTGTGTGTGTGTGTGTGTGTGTGTCAGAAAAGCTTAAGCTTGAGGGAGTTTTGTAATGGTATAATTTGAATATAGCTCCTGGATTTCATTACCTGGAGGGGTACCACAGCGAAGGCACCACAAATAAATAAGGTGAAATAGGATCCCCTGTCGAATGCCTTTACCTCCAGGAAAATATCCTTCCAATGATCCATTAATATTTATGGATAACTTTGTTGATCCAACACTTACCGTATTCCATTTCACCATTTTCTCATGAAAGCCCAAGCCAATTAAAATTCCTTCCAAGAAATCTTAGTTTATAGAGTCACATGCTTTGTGAATGTCTACTTTAAAGGTGCACCTCGGCTAGATGTTTGACCTAGAATATCCTTTAAGCAGCCCCAAACTAAGTAGGATATTATGAGTCATCGACCTCTTCTGGACAAATGCTCCTTGTGCAGTATCTATTATTAAGGGAAGCACTTCTTTGAGTCTACGACCTTTTATAACTTTCGTAATCACCATATATATCACATTGCAGCAGGCTATTGGTCTGAAATCTTCTACTTTAACTGGATGCTCTACCTTAGGAATTAAGGTTACAGCGGGTATTAATCTGAGTAAGTACCTTTCGTGTTTTATAAAACTCCTGCACTTTTACCACATCCGACTCCGTGATCCTCTTAACATCTCTTGAAGAACACTGCAATAACCATCTGGCCAGGAGATTTAGAGTCTGCTATTGAGAAAAATCCTTGCTTATTCTCCTCAGGGGATACTGAAGCTATAAGACCTGCATTCATTCAACCAATGGACTTCCCTTAATACCTCTAAATTCATGGCACTTGTAGTATTAGAAGTTCCCAGATGGTCTGTATTGAAATGAACAATGTGGTTAACTATTACATCTCTTCCGGTTAGTCTTCGATCGTCATCATTCAACAATAGCAAACTATTGTTGCTCTTTCTTCTATGCTTAATCTGATCATGAAAAAAATATAGTGTTCTCATCACCAGCTTGAGAAGCCACATATTTTGAGTTTGATGTTGAAGTTGAGAGTAATACAACTTGCTGGCATCTACACACGTTTAATCTTTCTTTCTGAACCTGGAGTAGTTGATCCTTGCCAAATTCCATCTTTTCTTTCAAATGCATAAATATTTCGTTAGTATTCCAGATCTGATGGTTCATGATTATGATGATTTGACTTGAAATAAATCGTAACTTCGGAATATTGCTCATTGGATGGGAATATATGTAGCATATGTTTGGCATGATAATTCTTCAACATGGTATTTTTTTACTTTTTATTTTTCTTTTTCTTTGTTTTTTTTTTTAATTTTTGCTTCATATGTGTGTGCCCTGACTTGTCTGAAATCCAGAATCAATTCAGTTAAAGAATTTTGAACGGGTACAATGTCTAATGAAAATCGGAGATGGATGTATGAGCAGTTCAATGAGAATGGAATTATTAACGAGGCATTTCAAAGAGGGGTGAAACATTTTTTGGATTATGCAACATCAAGGCCATACTTGATGAGAGATGGTCTTATACGGTGTCCTTGTGCTACAAGCTCTGCCGGTTCGTCACGTAGACCTCGCCTTGGGTGTGACAACAGGAAGTTTGTACGGCCTGATGAACTAGTAAAGCACCTCTTAAGGTATGGGTTTACTTCTGACTATGAAGTGTGGGTATCACATGGAGAGAAAAGGCGTGGAGAGCGTCAATGTGAGATTGATATTGAACATGCTGATGTCGTTACAACAGTTTCAGTAGATTCTGCTCCTTCCGTTACTAATATAGAAAACCAATCTATGGATGTTAATATGCAAGATATGGTTAAAGATGCGGCAGGGCCAGATTTTTCTTGGGATCCAGTTCAATCGGCTACCCAAAACCCAAATAATAATGTCCAAGAATGGTTAAATATTCTAAATGCTGCACAACAACCCTTATTTGAGGGCTCCAAGCAGTCTGTTCTAGAAACCACTGCTGAGTTCTTGAACATCAAGACTGAGAATAACATGAGCCAGAAGAGCTATAATCAGATCATGGATGCAATCCAAAGGATCTTGCCCAAAAATAATAAGATGACTACAAGCTGGAATGACACATATAAAATCGTTAAGAGATTAGGGTTGAGTTACCGGTTGATAGATGCTTGTCCCAATGATTGCCAGCTATATAGTAACAACACAAAGATGATACTAAATGTCGTGTTTGTGAGCATGTTAGGTACAAACCAAGAAAAAAGGGTAGTATCAATAAGAGTAAGCCTATTCCACACAAGCAGCTAAGTTACCTTCCATTGATCCCTTGGTTGCAACGGTTGTATGCATTTAAAGGTACAACCACTAGCATGACATGGCACAAAACATTTCCCAACTAGGATAGTGTTCTCTCGCATCCATCAGATGGTGAGGCGTGGAAGCATTTTGATGAGAGATATCCAGACTATGCAGCTTATGCAGCTGACGCTCGAAATGTAAGGCTTTGTTTGTCTTCAGATGGATTTAATCCTTTTGGGGGTTCAGCTAAGGCTTATTCATGTTGTCCAGTCATTGTTACTCCATTAAATCTCCCACCTTGGCTATGCATGACAGAACCATATATGTTTCTTACCTTAATTGTGTCTGGGCCGAAGGGGCCAGGAAAGAACATAGACATATATCTTCAACTGTTGATTGAGGAGCTGCAAGTGTTATGGAATAATGGAGTTGAGACGTGGCATACATCAAGAAAAGAGAACTTCTCTATGAGGCTGGCTTTGATGTGGACAATTAGTGATTTTCCTGCATATGGCTACCTGTCTGGATGGAGCACACATTCTGAATTATCTTGTCCATATTGTATGGAGCACACTAAATCATTTAGGCTTATCGAAGGGAAGGTGTGCTTCTTTGATTGTCATTGACAATTCTTACCTGAGAATCATTCATTTAGAGATTCATCTCAACACTTTCGAAAAGGCAGAGTTGAGCGCGATGAGCCCCCTCCTCGTTTGTCTGGGGATGAGATATTAACAAAACTTTCAAACTTAGGGCATGATAGGTGGGGTAGAACAAATGAAATGTTTAATCATCCTGGTCTTGGGAAAGACCATAAGTGGAAGAAGCGTAGCATATTTTGGGAGTTACCATATTGGAAGACAAATCTACTGCGCCATAACCTTGATGTCATGCATATTGAAAAGAATATATTTGATAATATATTTAACACAGTTATGGATATGCCAAAAAGTAAGGATAATTCAAGGGCTCGTATAGATATGGAAGAGCATTGTAACCGTCGGGGGTTGCGGCTGACGAAAGATAGAAGGGGAAAGTTAGTTATGCCTAAGGCACGATACACATTTACACGTGAAGATAAAATTAAAGTTCTAAAATGGGTGAAGACATTAAGGTTGCCAGATGGGTATGCTTCAAACTTGGCAAGGTGTGTTAATCTAGAAACTTGTAAGATGCATGGGATGAAAAGTCATGATTGTCATGTGTTCTTGGAGAGGCTTCTTCCTATTGCCTTTTGGGACTTATTACCTGATGTAGTATTAGCTTCTTTGGCAGAACTGAGTAAATTCTTCAAAGTTATATGCTCTAGCATTTTGCGTGTTGAGGATCTATTACTTCTTGAGAAAAATATTGCAATTACAATTTGCAAGCTTGAGAAGATATTTCCTCCGGCATTTTTTGACTCGATGGAACATTTGCTAATTCACTAGTCATATGAGGCTAGGGTTGGTGGTCCTGTGCAATATAGGTGGATGTATCCATTTGAGAGGTTTTTGAATACTCTAAAGAGAAAAGTCAAGAACAAGGCAAAAGTAGAGGGGGTCAATTTGTCGTGGATACTTGATGCGTGAAGCATCAATTTTTTGTACGTGTTATATGGACTCCGAAGTTTCCACCAAGTTGACAAGTACATGCAGAAACTATGATGGTGGAGAACGTGAGAAGAACCATGAGATTTCTGTGTTTGCATACCCAGGTCATCCTATTGGTCAACCCATCAAAAGTAAACATAAAATTAGATTTCAGGCTATGACAGAGTCACAAATGCATGTTGCTCGAACCTAAGTCCTTTTTAACTGCGACGAAGTGAGAAACGAATATGTCAAGTAAGTTATTTATTATTCGTATAACATTTTAGTTTCAAAATCTTTTGTATATATCCAACACATATTAAGACGTTATTTCTTATAGATTGTTTGAAGAATTTGTGTTACGTGAGAATCCTAATATTACTGATCCATTAATAGAGGTATAGAAAGATAAATGACTTTTTACAACTGGTTTAAAAAGCATGTGAGTGATATTTTTAATTAATCTTATATAATACATATTAAGATTTAAACTGTAATTAAAATGATAACTTTTTATTTTTTATTTATTTTGTTTGCATAATTGATTGATTAAAGATCAACCAGAAGATGAAGAAAAGTACCCTGGCATAACTGCTTTATCCTTGGGAAACAATAGAGATGTCGTGTGATACAATGGATATCATATAAACGGGTTTGCCTTCCACACAGAGGAGTATGGCATTAATAAATCAACAATGAATAGCGGCGTGGTTGTCAAAGGCGCAACAGTAGACTATTATGGAAAATTAATCGAGGTGTTGAATGTAATGGCTCGATGTCCTGGCAAAGGGTCCGGCACCCTCCGAGGGCGTGGGCCTAGCTGTCGTGTAGACTGGTAACGGACCTCAAAGGGGGGTGCGGGGGGCTACGCCCCCCCGCGGTATGGTATGACTCGATTCTACGTCGCGAGGCGGGCGCCTGGAAGACAGTAAGTGTTGTCTTGGCGTGGAGCTTTAAGGCGGCCGCATGGGGTTGTCTGAGGCGAGCGCCTCGAGTCCATAAGGTTTTGCCGAGGCTTGCGAAGGCCCAGGCGGGCGCCTGGGATATCTGAGGCGGGCGCCTGGCGTGACGGGGGTGGTTTTGGGACTACGGGCTTCTGTGTTATTTTGGTCCTGGTTAGGCTAGGATTTGTATCATATAAGTAGAGATTGTAACCCTATGTAATCATATGAGACATTGCACATAATAATATAGAGGCAGGGTTCAAAACCCCAATTACATCTCTTTTCTCTTTCGATTTCCCAATTGCTTGTTTGTGTGTGTTCTTGGGTTATTGTTTAATTGCTTCCGCTGCGATTGCACAACACGAAATTAAAAAATCATGTCATTTTTATACGAATGCTTATATATGTCGGATTTATTATATTTTAATGTCATGTAATATTGATATATACCGAATATGTTTAATTTATTTATAATTAAAGATAGATTAATTGTTAATATATGATGTACAATTATAATTTCGTTTCATTTCAATGAGTTAGAATTTATTTTAATGTCGTTTAATATTGATATATACAGAATAAGTTTTTTATATATCGAAATATTCGTTACAGTATCGGTTTTACCCTAATACCGAACCATACCATATCATGCTCACCCCTATTTTATATTTTCTTTGTCAGATAATAAATAACGCATTTGACTTATTAACGATTTTAAAAGATATATTTTATTTACTTGTATATTGCTTGCACAATGACTAAATCACACTTAGACTCTTTTCATATTTGAAAACACGGACATTTATTTTAATATGGACTAAAAAAATATGACATTTATTACAGGAATAATTACAAAAACATGAAATACACTATGCCCTCGTTTAAAATAAAGGTAACATACTATAAATTAACAATATAATGTAACGTACTTTTGAGTGTCTTTACAATTAAGGTAACTTGATTGGATGGCGTTAATTTTAATTAACGAAATGAACCAACTTGTTAAATAAAATAACAATCGTTAAATAAGTAACATTTCTTTTATCTTCATTCTCACCCGGTTTCGAATAATCAATATACCCCTCTCTTGCCTAATTACAACTAGTATATGTCCGTGTCCAAGGCCACGTAATTTTTTTTTTTAATTTTTTTTTAATAGGGGACCAGACACCTACACGTTTAATCATTGATTTTTGTTTTATTGTAAACTTTTACCTCAATGAAAAAAAAAAGGTTATCATAAAATAATTGTTGCGTTAAAATAACACAACATTCACCAGCAAGACAAATTTCAACGTCATAAGCTAGTAAGATGGCAGATCCTCCATATCTCTAGAATCAATCATTCATAGTACTAAATCTAATGGAGTAAAGAGGGGAAACCTTGAAAGGCTCATTATCAGTCCGAAATTGAATTCCCGGTATAATATAAGATGTAACCAAACCGGAAAACCGTTGTTCAAAAGTAAGAAGTTATATGGATCATTATTAAAACTGGCTAAAAGGGAAGGAGTTTAATTTATATCGAATGATAATATGAAAGTGGAAAACGGCTAGAAAATCGTCACTACCCATAGTTCCATTAAGCGCAAACATAAGGACCAATCCGGAGATGAGCATATAAACCACCTTCCGCAACTACTTTCAGAAATTTAACCAAATCCTTTCTTCCTTCAAAATCATAATGTGGAATTCATTTCTCAGATTGTCAATATAGAATTCCCAAATTCATTAACTACTTTATTGTGCCAAAAATGACTATTTTTTGCAGAAATTATAGCACGAAAACGGAAACTAACAACGAAATTCTTGCTATGGCAACTCAAAAACATAGTACGGAGAACTGTATTTTTTCTTCTTCGTTTTTTCTTTAAATCAAAAGGTAACTATCCTAGTGGCTGACCAGTTCTTACTCCAAGTCAAAGGCATTCAATCTCAAGATTGCTAGAAAAAAAATGAAGCAATTAAACAAACAAATTAATGCACTGCCCAAAAGGAAACTGATATTTTAAAATTCAAAAAGACTACTTTCCTTTAGATATTTGGTAAAAGAAAAAATATTCATTTTCTCCCCTTTTCTCAGCAACCAAATGGCACCAAGTCCATTAAAAAAAGAAAAGAAAACGGAAAATTAATAAAAACAAAAACAAACCTCTCCTCTAACAGGTTCATGTAAATTCCAGAAAACATAAGTCTCAATGACATCCAAACCTCCTTCTTTAGACCTCTGAATAAGCGTCGGCCACATCTGAAACAACATTTTTAGAGAGAGAAAATGTTTTTAGAGAGAGAAAAATTATGTCGGCGAGTCATAAGGTAGGTTGGTCTGACCTCGGGAGTACTGCGTGGGTAATGTATAGACCCAGAAACCAAAACCCTTCTCTGTCAATCAATCACCAATGCTCGATGATCATAAGTCACATTAACACCCAACGCCGCCGTCATACCACCGCAAACCACCACCGCCGTAAAAAACAGAGCAACCCCAATTCCTCCTCCTCCCATGGCGGCAGCACCTCAAATTAACAAAATTAGGGTTTGAATTTTATGAGAAATTTACCTCTTCGACTTTGGTGAGATTGAGTTGGAGAGTGGAGTTGATCCATCATCCCGATGTTCGTCGCCATTTCTGTGTATTTTCGGTACCGACGTGATTTAGAGAGAGAAGGGGGATGGGAGGGAGCGGATGAGAGAGAAAGAGAAATGGGATTTGAATTTAGAGGTGGGCGGAATTCGTTTGGCTTTACTGATTCAAATTTTTTTTTTTAAGGACTTTGAAAAAGAAACAAAATAATGAGGACAAAATGATAAAGTCGGCAAGTGGAACTGTTCATGCTACAGTGGAAAGACGCTTCCATTTATACTATAGATTACAGCTGCTAAAAAAATCAGGTTTCAAAAAAAAAAAAAAAAACCCCACTATGTACACTGTCCCTCCCACCAGACTCCTCCTTTTGTTTCTATGGCTTCAACAAACTATGTTGAACATTACAAGCAAAAGAGCAAATCTATACAAACCCATTTTTCAAATCCACATTACTGAACAAATCCTACTCATCACCATTAACAAAAAAATTTCAACACACCCACATTCAAAATCCAATAAATCAAAACCCACATTAACAAACAAATTTTAAGATCTACTTTTCGTTTGAGATGGGTTTCACAAATTCGAGCGTGGAGGCTAGAAGGACACAACAGAGCTAAAGTGTGTGAAAAGTGAGGAGAAAGAAGGCGGTAAAATTTTAGAGGAAGGGAACGATTGGTGGGGTAGGGAAAAGGTTTGTGAGGAGATTTTTGTGTAGATTTGTGTTAGTTTTGAAGAACCCATTCCCCATATCTGAGTTTTTTTGTTTTGTCTTTGTTCGTTTTTAATTGTGTGGTGATTATGGTGGATTTGGGTTGTGGTTATGATGGACTTTGATTTTGTTTGTGGTGGGTGAAGTGGCAGTGATTTGGTAGAGGTGGCGGTGATTTGGTAGTGGCGTGTGCGTGGCGAACTGATGGGTGGTGAATGGCGAACTAAGGAGAATGAGGGGTGAGGGTAAGAAAGAAGATTGTCAATCCATTAATTTAGCTAACGAATGTTAAATATATTTAACGGGGGATATTTTTTTTCTTTTTCGTTGACATTTCAATTATTTTTTTAACGTCGTTAGAATGTGTTCCCCATATATAATGATAAAATGATATAATTTGACTGGAATCCCGCACCAAGATATTTTATGTTGGCGACAACCACGGGTTGTCGCATTGTTGTGGTTACCGCCTGAGGGCGACATGTGCGAGCATCGACAGTCCAGTATGGGCCGAGGAAGTTATGTATGGGCCATGAAGTCTGTTATGATAAGTAATCTGCCTCAAAAATGGTGGTGTCTCCAATATGAATGACCATGCACAACCAATGAAAAAAGAGACGTGTAGCTAAGAAATAGGATTTGCATGAAGGCTATATAAACGAGGTCAGAAGGCAAAATCTGGTATGCTCTCTTGTTAATATTATTGGCCAGTTTTCAGTTTGTTTGTTATTGTTCTTGATCGTATACTTACTCTCACGCCGGAGGGGCTTAGCCGGAGATGCCTCCCGTTTAGTTTACGTGGGTTTTTTTTGTGTAGGAGATAACCGGAGAAGACGCCGAAGTATTCATTGTTTGGTTACTCAGATCAGGCTCGTGTGCAGCTATTTTGTGTGGAGCTATTTTGTGTGACAGAATCAAAACTAAAAACTAAGAGAATATAATCTAATAAATGGTCACAACTCACATAGCTAAGGCTGTTCATTTATACAAAAACTAAAATAAAATAAAAAATACTCCCTAGTGGAGTTATAATTTGTCACCAGTCAGTAGGAATGTACCATAACAAAGAGGAATATGCTGGAGCTGGGCCTTAAACTTGGGGAATAAAACTTACTAATAATTTATTTATTTTAATTAAAATAAAAATTATAACTAGGAGTAATACTTTTTAAGTATATTAGTATTTAAAATTTCATTTAAAAAATTATTTTCTCTTATTTTTCCTAAACTTTTTATTAAATTAACCACTAAAAATGTGAGAATATAGGATGGAGTACACAATAATCAGTAGTATCACATGAATTATTTTTTTAGAAGAAATGTGCTATACGTGTTTGTATATCACAAAATCTAGAGAGAAACGCGTTTCTCCGTAATTTACGGAGAAACGGGTTTTTTCCATTGCTCAGTCGCTCCCTATGTTTCTTTACGTCTTAGACAGACCCAAAACAACGGACACCGCTCACTCTCTCTAATCTCTCTCTAGACGGAATTCCGACTTCTCTCTCTAATCGTCTTCCTCTTCTCTGATCTCCTCCGTCTAAAACCCCTTGGCCGGCGACGAGCTCCTTCAATCCTTCCTCACCATTTCTCCCTCATCCCTACACCAATCCAACCCTCATCCAACCCTCTCTAATCGCCTCTTCCCAGTTCTAATCGCAAACAACGACCTAGCCCACTCCCTCCAATCGATTCAACAACAATTCCGCCGGGAAATTCAAGCTGTCGGAAGAATTTTGGTGACGGGAGACACCAGATTGCATTAATACTCTGGTAATCACCGGTTGATTGAGCTCTTGTTTCCATTAATTCTAAATTTCTGGTTATGTTGGGTGAATATCTCCGTTTTTGTTGTCTCTGGATATCATCTTTTGTGTTTCTGGATATCATCTTCTGTGTTTCTGGATATGAATTTTATGTTGGGTGTATATCTCTGTTTTTGTTGTCTCTGGATATCATCTTTTGTGTTTCTGGATATCATCTTTTGTGTTTCTGGATATGAATTATAAAGTTTCTGGATATTAATTAAAAAGGTTTTGGGTTCTGGATATTAATTATAAAGCTTCTGGATATCATTTTGTAAGTTTTACGGATATCCGTAACCTTTTGAAAGGATATCCAGAAATTTATTTAATGTTTCTGGATATCATTCTGTAGGTTTCTGGATATCATTTTGTAGGTTTCTGGATATCATTTTGTAATTTCTGGATATCATTTTTGTAATTTCTGGATATCATTTTGTTAGTTTCTGGATATCATTTTGTAAGTTTCTGGATATCATTTTGTAAGTTTCTGAATATCCAGAACCTTTTGAAACTGATATCCAGAACATTTGAAAAAACACGTTTCTCCATAACTTATGGAGAAACGCGTTTCTCAGCAGACCTACTCTTTGTATATTGTTTGTATCATGTGGATTCAACTCCTATCTAAATTTCACACATATATCGAAAGTTATTTTAGTACCAAATTGTCTTATTTTTTAATATTATGAATTTTAATAATTATGCAACAGAAGGAGTGATAATAGCTTTATCTACATGGTAAAACCTTTTTGCATAACACAATTGCATGAATGTGTCGATTGTATGATAATATCGTGATTTGTGTTGTATTATCAGGAATTGCATCCTTATTGTTGGTAGGCGGTAGAACTACACATTCTATATTTTGTATACCATTGAATGTGTTAAAGATACGGTGTGCTCATTAACTAAACAATCAATTCATGCCCAACTATTTAGAAAGATAAAATTAATCATTTAGGATGAGTTTTCTATGCAATATCGACATTGTGTTGAGGCCGTTGATCACAACCTTCGAGATATTGGTGATAACGATAGCTCTTTTGGTGGAATTATTGTTGTTCTGGGTGGTGATATACGTCAAACTTTGCCTGTTTGTTAGTGTGAGTTTGAGAGTGCTTTTTTGTGGTTTATAATCACTTTTAAAGTTTAAAATCACTTTTAATATCGTTTGAATAACAACAGTGATTATGATTTTAAGCGGTTAAAACGTAAAAACTGTGTTTTCGTATAAGCAACTATTATGCAGCTATTATTTAAATAAGAGACATAATGAACCACAAATATCTTTTGCATTCTAATGAGTTTATTTATTTCAATATTATCGTGACTGTTATTTATCAATATTTATCATATCAAAATCCCAAAAATGTAGCGGGTTAACGTAATCCTAAATCATGACACTTTCATTTTCACTTTTTACATAATTGTTCACATATAAATAAAGAGCATATAGTTAGTATATTTTGTTCCATATTATTTTTTCACGTGTCGTGATTCCTATATATTTATTTCAATCAGGATGAACAATTATCAACTTTGATCAATTTCCAATCTTAAACAATCAAGTGAAGGTAATGTCTAAAAAGTTGGCATGGAGCGTGCTACAATTATTTAATAGTAATCCATATTTAGTCATCTTTAGCCATAAGTATTTTCATGTCACATTTAATATTCTAATTAAATATTAATGTCACATGTACCATATGCAAGTAGCCAGTCACATATACCATACAAGTAGCCATGAAATTTTAATTATAGACATGTTCATTCATATTTAAAAAATGAGCAAGCGCATAATAATGCATAGTATATTTTCATGCTCTACATATACACTGTAGCCAAGCACTGCAAAATGAAATTTAAAACAAATTATTTGTTTGCAAAAAAAAAAAAAAAAATGAAACTAAGAGAATATAATCTAATAAATGGTCACAACTCACATGGCTAAGGTTGTTCATTCATACAAAAAATAAAATAAAAAAATAAAAAATACTGCCCAGTGGAGTTATAATTTGTCACCAGTCAGTAGGAATGTACCATAACAAAGAGGAATATGCTGGAGCTGGGCCTTAAACTTGGGGACTAAAAGTTACTAATAATTTTTTTATTTTAATGAAAATAAAAATTATAACTAGGAGTAATACTTTTTATTATATTAGTATTTAAAATTTCATTTGAATAATTATTTTCTCTTATTTTTCCTAAACTTTTTATTAAATTAACCACTAAAAATGTAAGAATATAGGACGGAGTACACAATAATAAGTGTCACATGAATTATTTTTTTCAGAAGAAATGTGCTATACGTGTTTTCACTTACAACTCCACAGGGACCAATGACTATATACATAAAGGGTGAGTTCAATAAAGATACCGAAAATCATCAAATATTCGGGACCTCAACTCTAGAGTTTATGAATTCACAACTTATACGAATATGAAAATTAGATAATATTGATTGAAAATTGACGGCCGAAATGATTTTGCATGTACAACATGTTCTTTATAACGGTTAGATGGTGTCTTTAAATGAGGTTACCGAATCAAGATTATGAAAACCACCAAATGTATGAAATCTCAACTCTAGGGGTTATTGTGGGCTCCCCAACCCGGAGAGTCCAAAACAATTAAAAATCACCTGTAAATTTTTGAAAATAATTGTACTTGACTTGAAAATAAACTAACTTCAACTTAATCATCCTAAAGATTAACTTGGAGGCATCTCCACTTGAAGGAAAAGGGAGTTAAACTTTTAACAAACTTCAAAAACTTATTTACAAACTTTCACCAAAGTTCCATCTACCTCTACTTTAAACAACTACAAACTTGGTTACCATATTTACAAAAGTTTAAGTTATAATAACAACTTTACATAACATATTTTATGAACAAACTCCAACATAGGAGTGTTAACCAAAAAACAACCATCTAACCATATACATACCCGACAACCCAAAATACTAGCACAAACTCCGTACCGCCCTTCTGCGTCCCGGGTCCGCCCGTCTCATTCTCGATCTAAAACATTAAAGGGAGAAGGGTGAGAATAAATCTCAATAAGTTATTATGCATGCATCAATATGCCAAGTAAATGCAACACATATAAGGTGCATATAATCACGTTGGAAAAGCCGTAAACACATTCCATTACCTTGGTTTACCTTTCCCGTCTGACCAATAAGTCGTATCAATTGGAGGATATCAATACATCTCAACCAATAACATATAACGGAGAGAGCTATTATAATAACTCCTCTCTTGTGAACTGCTTAGGCATATTCACATCTTATAAGACCCGTTTTTCAGGGAACCATATAAGATAGTAGCAACTCTGTAAGGCTTTTGGCTCAATACAGATGCTATAACCCCAATCTGTGGCCACAGAAGGGGACAGTCACAGGTATAACGTAATCCGATCACATTAGGTCACACTTTCCATAATTGACCGTATTCCGTTATACCCCTAAACATCAGCTGATTAACCACAATTCAAGCACATATAAGTTACTTGAAATGAAATCCACAAAAAGGGATGAAAGTATATCAACATGGTACAACAATACTCATGTTCAATCCATACTAGAGTGCAACATTTATTTCATGCACGATGTACAATAATGCCAATGCATATGAACTCAAATGAAGTAGGAAGGTATAACAAACTATTCCTACATAGACCATATACGATGATATATAACTTCTATAAAGGTCCACATACTATTTACCAAGTTGAAGTTACTTTGACTAAGTATAGATCAAAGTTACGCAACAAGTTCGCGACAATATTACAAGTACTTCTACTATTCCAATTTGATCAACTAAGGTATCATTGTGTAGCTAAAAGGTTCTACTTTAATCTAAGTTAAAGAGTGTTCAAGTTGGTTCTCGTTTGATTAGGTTTCCAAGCCTTGGAAACAGCTTCAGTTCCTGCAGGGGAGGGCACGACTCGTGCCCCAGGGCACGACTCGTGCCCTTTTGACCCCCACCAGATTCTGGCGTCCCCTCTAGGCACGACTTGGTTCAATTCTCAGGGGACGACTCGTGCCCCAGTCGTGCTCAGGGGCACGACTCGTGCTCCCTGTCCGTAAATCGGAAGCAGCTTTTGATACAACACCAGAATTCATACCAATTTGACCCCAAACCCAATTTACTCTGTTTTATGTTGTTCAATTCAGTACCAAAACACAACTAATACCAAACCCAACCATTTCATACACCATCTAAATTAATTCAATACTCTTAAACAACATATTGGTACCAACTTTGTACCAAAACTTCCATGCAATGATTTATTTCTCACTCATGATTCCCAAATAAGAACCCCAACCCATTTACTCACCATTACAACACCCATTTCATGGCCAAATCAATTTCCCAATTTCAAAACTCATTCTTTCCACTCCAAAAGTATTTTCCTTTTATAAAACATGTTTACAAACCTCATTAACAACAATATCAATGATTTAACCAAGTTTTGAAAGAAGTTCATAATAACTTACTTGAAAGATGAAAATGAAATAATTCTTTGAGTAGCTCTAAATGATCTCCTTGCCACCACGATCAAGAATCCGCCCTCGATTTTGAAAACGGAAAAGAAATGAAGACTAGAAAATTCTTAAAAAGTGAGGTTAGGGTTTGGTATTATTTTCTCCATGGATGAACTTAGAGAGGAAGAGACACTGATGAAACCTCTCAAATGAGGTTTCCTCTTTACTTATTCCTTGGATAATGACACTTAATTACAAGAAAGTCCCTCAATCAATAATAACCAAGACTAACAATATTCTTACTTATTAAACTTGGTAATTAAGCACATCACTACAATTAACATTTTATTAAAATTCTAAATATTATAAAATCATTATCCACTTTAGAGTTTATCCCCTTTAGACCCTAAAACATTATTTTTAATTCATTTTCATCCCAATTTCACATAAGTTAGTTAATGCAAATTCTAACTTACTAAATTCAAACAAACATATAAATAGTCACATAAAATCAAATAAAGTCATAAAATGCACAAAATGAAATACTACGACCCGAACCCCACGTGCTTAACAAGTATTAAAATAGTGTCTATTCTTAGGGTCGTCACAGTTATAGATATATAACTCCTCAGGGACCAAGGACTATATAAATTAGGGCGGGTGTGCCAAATTTGAAGGACATTGTTATGGCGGATCTACACCAAATGTTTTGGTGTTATCTGTTTTTTACTAAAAAAAAAAATTGGCGCGAAACTAAAATTCAAAAAGTTAACATACATAAGAGATAATAGGCTTCACTAGGCACCACTTTACATACATAAATATAATAGGCTTCACTAAGTGTGAAACTTTTAGTGTTGTCTGTTCTTTAAAACAGATCAAAACGAAATTATTTTGCAAAAAAAAAAATTAAAAAATTATGAATTGCTGGGCAACACCAAACACTATGGTAGATCTACCCCTGATTGTTATATTGAAAGATGTGGGTCATTTTTTGCATGAGGAAAGGCCAAATGAGATCATTCTTCAAAAGCAATTTAATTCTCATTATTCACGTGGTTCCAATTGAAGATGTCTATTACTCCCTCCGTCTCACTATAGTTGACACCCAAAGAGTGGACACGGGAACTAAGAAGAAACAATTAAATAAAGAAAATGTGTGGTAGAAAATGAAGAGAGAGAATGAGTGGGATAAATAGTAGTGTTGGTTGAATAAATTGAATGGTGAAAAATGAAGAGAGAGAATTAGTGGTGGGGTCCATCTAATATAAAAATATAAAAACTAGGTTATTTTTGGAAGGTGTCAAGTGAAGTGGGACGGCCCAAAATGAAAAGAAGTGTCAAGTATAGTGGGACGGAGGGAGGGAGTATGTTGTAAAAAAATATAGAGATAATGTCTAATAAGTGTCATCAAATACATGTACTTTACTTTGTAAATGGTTTTATAGGGGTGTGCACACAAATATCGAGAATCAAACTGAAACCGACATAAAATTGGATAAAAAATCAAAATCGATGTTACTGATTAGTTGTACGGTATTAAATTATGGTAAAATTGAGTTTTCGATTTTGGCACGATTTTATGATTCTAAAGCCGATTACTATACCAAACCGAACCGAAATTAAAAAATCATAGTCATTTTTATACGAATGCTTATATATTTATTATATTTTAATGTCATGTAATATTGATATATATAGAATATGTTTAATTTATTTATAATTAAAGATATAGTAATTGTTAATATATGCTGTACAATTATAATTTTGTTTCATTTCAATGATTTAATATTTATTTTAATGTTATACAAAATAAGTTTTTTATATACCGAAATATTCTATACATTATCGGTTATACCATAATACAGAACCATACCATATCATGCTCACCCCTATTTTATATTTCCTTTGTCAGATAATAAATAACGCATTTGACTTATTAACGATTTTAAAAGATATACTTTATTTACTTGTATATTGCTTGAACAATGACTAAATTACACTTAGACTCTTTTCATATTTGAAATCACGGACATTTATTTTAATATGAACTAAAAAAATGTGACATTTATTACGGGAATAATTATAAGAACATAAAATATACTACGCCCTAGTTTACAATAAAGATAAAATATTATGAATTAACAACATAATTTAACGTATTTTTTAGTGTCTTTCCCACTAAGGTAACTCGATTGGATGACATTAATGTTTATTAACGAAATGAACCAAATTGTTAAATAAAATAACAATCGTTAAATAAGTAATATTTATTTCATCTTCATTCTGACCAGGTTTCAAATAATCAATATACCCCTCCCTTGCCTAATTACAATTACAGCTACTAAAAGAACACCAGGTTTAAAAAAAAGAAAAGAAAAAAAGAAACCCCACTATGTACACTGTCCCTCCCACCAGACTCCTCCTTTTGTGTCTATGGCTTCAACAAACTCCACAGATGTTGTAAAGAACTTTAGAAATAAAGAATGCATAGAAAATATTATGGAATTGAATTCAGTTTATTCATATGAATGAGAACCCTATTTATACACAAGGAATAGTAATCATCTTAGGAAACTAAATCTAGACTTTGAATGGAAAATAATTACTTAAAGTAAATAGAAAGACTAAGACTTAGAGTGCAAGTCAAGCAGAGAAGTTCGGCCTCAGTTGATGATCGAGCAATAGTCCGTTGCTTATGCGAGCTCCAAGAAATCAAATTAGAACCAAGATAGACCAGATACCCAGTTATGGAGACATAGTCCATTCGATCACCAGCCCAATCAGCATCAGTAAACGCATGTAACACAGAAGGAGAGCATCTGCGAAGAAGTAACCCCTGGTATCACCAGATATCGAAGAACATGTTTGAGCACACCGCAGTTGTAAGAACCCGGAAAAAAAAATTTAGACTTTTAATTTAATTATATTTATTAGAAAATAATGAATGTAATTACAATTATTAACTAACATTAAATAATTGGGCTATTAAATGTTAAATGAATGGGTTAATGATTTAATTAAGATTGAGATAGGTAAGTGGGCTTGTGAAGTAAAAGGGGCCCAAGGAGGTAATACCCAAATATAAATAACCAAAACCCTTTCTTAATTTCCCATAACCCTCATAATTTACAAAGAAAAAATAAAAACCCTAAACCTAAACCTAAGGGGCAGCAGCCGCAAGGAGGGAGGAAAACGGCCGAGCTCTTGATCCTTTTTGATCAATTCTTCTAAACAAAAAATCAAGGTAATGAAAAAACCTAAATTCTGGCTTTCGTTTCGTTCAATTTGGATTAGTATTGAATTAGTTATGAATTTTTGAAGATTTAAAATTATTTTATTCTAGGATGATAATTCTTAGATTTTAAATATTCAATCTTGGAGTTTAATGAATTGATTGATGATTATAATGATGGGAAAATCTAGGTTTAATGATTAGGAGTATAACCTAATGTTGAATCTTAAATCTTGAATAATAAGATTATGAAATTCAAAGTATTAAGTTGTAAAAGCCCTAATTATGTTCTTGAGTTGAATTAAGTTACTATGTTAATCATTCTTGGATGAAAAGAAGGAACAAAAAATAATGTTTGGGCATCTTATGGTTCAGCCGAATGACAGTAGGGTATTTAGGTATGTTTGGGTTGAAATATATTGTTAAGCTTTTGGGTTATTTTAAGAGGTTACAGTTAAGTTTCCAACTGAAAAAGGGCTAAACTGAATAGTTATAAGCTGAAATCATTAGAATTCTAACTGTACAGTCAGGAATTAGATGGAGAACTTAACTGAAGGACTAAACTGTAAAGTTTAAAGCTGCAGAAGGACCAAACTGTAATTAATTGGAAGTTGAGGGACTATTCTGTAATTAATTGAAAGTCGAGGGACTAATTCATAAATATTTAAAAGTCAAAGGACTGTTTTGCAAATATTTAAAAGTTGAAGGACTGTTTTGCAAATATTTAAAAGTTAAAGGACTGGTTTGCAAATACTCATAAGTTGAGGGACTGTTTTGCAAATACCTAAAAGATGGAGGACCTTTTAGTAATTAACCAAAAGTAGAAGGGCTTAAGTGGAAATTCTAAAAGAGGAAAGTCTACTTTAGAGTTAAGATGTATGAAAAGGATAGAAAAGAGAACAACCCTAAATAAAATCAACATATAATTAGAGAAATTACAAGTCCAAGAATAATGGAATTCCCGAATAAGAAAAGTTTTCAAAAATAGAAAATTTCCCAAACCTAGAAGATTACTAAATAAAGAAAGGAAAGAAGTTAAATTATAACGCATGAGGTTTGACTAAGTAGAGATAGTTAACGACAAATGGGTGATACTAAGTTACTCTTTCGTGGTTGTAGATACGCACGGGAAGAGCTGTACAAGAAGTTAGACCAAGGTAAGGGATAACGTTCATTAAGTATTTGAATGTATCTTCCTTTGTTATAGAATTCCATATTGATGATTTGTATACTACCAAGTGGCCGGTAGTTATTCATTTGTATTCCCTCGTTATGAACGTTTTTGGAATATCTTACCATTGATGCATTTTTGTTCAATGTGTATCTATGTGAATTGAAATTGACTTATGTGTTCTCGTACCATGAACACTATGAATATATGATGTTAAATTGTCCAATTGATGAGGACTCTATATGTATTTGGTCTAGACAGATTGAAATGACCTAAGGCCTGCATGCATTGAAATGGTCTCAAAGTTAAATAAATTGGTCTAGACAGATTGAAATGACCTAAGGTCTAGTCGTATTGAAATGACCTCATTATAGAATGAAATGGTCTAGTCGAATGAAATGACCTAAATTCTATAGATGTGATTATCATGATATATCGTAATAAGGGAGCGCCTGCATAAAAGGCGTAGATTCTCTTATTCGAATAAGGGGCGCCTTAAATTAAAGGCGTAGATCTTCTTATTCAACGATCACCGAATAGGTGTATCGGAGTCACCCTAGATTAAAGGTGCACAATTACTTGGAATTGACGGACAAGTGTGTGTAAAGTTCTATCGGTTATTGTAAAAGTGCCACTACTTGTTATTTGAAAAAGTAACCACCTTTGACATTCTCAGTACCAAAACTATTTATTGTACATGTTATCCTTTCATTGATATATTATTAAAATCCGTTCGTTCCGTTCGTCTCTTCTTAGAAACCGAAGAGACCCCGTATGAACTTACTGAGCTTTGTTCGCTCACCCTTTCATATTCTTTCCCCTCCTGTAATAAAATGATTGGAGAGGATTGGGTCGCGTGTTTGATGGATTAGCGGCTTTTGGAGTTCAAATAATTATTTTAGAATATTAAGTATTTCGAGCTAGTGGTTTGTACTAGCCGTAGAGATTATTACCGTTTTCAGCATTTAAGTTTATTTCAAATAGTGGTTAGTACTTTTGAATTATGGTTTTAGTAGCCGTTGGAGGCTATTCTATTATTAAATTAAGTATTATTATTATGTATGAATTTTGGGGTTGTTACAGTTGGTATCAGAGCTTTGGTTTTAGGTCACATGGGAGACTTTAGAGCATTAAGCATATTAGAAGAAGTAGTACTTGAGTATAATTGGGCCTACCTAGAAAGTAATTGTGACGGAGGATTTAAGGTAAAATTTCTTAAGAGTCTAACTATGAACTCGGTAGAAATTAAGAGATTGTAATTGGGAAGTTAGCAATTTTGAGAAGTTGTCGTTATGGAAACCTTCTCGTGCAGAAACTTTCTAAGTATGGAAACTTTCTTTATTAAGAAACTTGCTATTTTAGAAACTTTCTATTTGGAGAACTTGCTATTTTAGAAACTTTCTATTTGGAGAACTTGCTATTTTGGGAGAGAACCTAGAATAAAATTCCCTTGGAATTATAACAAGATCCTCCGAGTGATCTAGAGGACAACTATTAAGTTTAAATATGAATTGTTATTGAGGAAAAGACTTATAATAATTAAGTGAGAGAGCAAGCTTACCAATGGTATTATGAGCTTAAAGATTTGAAGGCTAATGTGCCGCAGTCAAGTTTCAAACGAATGTAACTTAGTGAATGAGAATGTTATGGAAGAAGTAGCCGAGGAAATGATAGGGAGTGAAGCCGCCCCAATTTTGAATTGATGATGAGAAGTGGAGTATTATACTATTTTACTGTTATTTCTAGAAGTGATATAGATCTAGCAAGTTTTTAGTTATATGATAGAAAGAACTTGAGATATTTATGATTTACGTTTTGAAATTATGAAGTGAAAACTTTATTTTAGTCAAGTAAGTGATTTTCTTTGACTTATGTGTTTAATTATGTGAATTTTATTGTTCCTTAAGTGTTAAATATGTGTATTGACCTGGAACAATAGCCTAGTAACATGGCCCATGGATGAAAAGTAAAGTCTATTGAAACGACTTGTAGATATAATATGGCTTATTCAAATGGCCAAGTGTTGATTAATCGCTTATTGAAACGGCCAATGAAGATGAAAATTGGCCTATTGAAACGGCCAAAAGTATGAAATTGTGAACATTGGTCTATTGAAACGACCTGGGGAAATGTACTGGTCTAATGAAGCGACCCATGAGTCTAGTTGAAACGACTTATGTAGAGTAAATGTGGTCTGAAGTGACCAAAGAGGTCTAGTGAATTGACCTATAATGTACATGTTTAGTCTAATGAAACGACATATGAGGATGAATTAAGGGTCCGTTGAAATTACCTATGAAATTGTGCGATCTAATGAAAGGACCAATAATCTAATGAAATGAATTGTGAATGCGTATTCGGTCTAGTGAAGCGATCGATGGTCTAGTAAATGGACCGATGATGTAATTGAAGTCTGTTGAGACGCCCTAATTTAAGTGAATTTTGTAAGGTAGCAAGTATGAGTATTAGTAGTGTTGGTCTGTTGAAAAGACCAATAAGTCTGTTGAAAAGACTTATGAGAGTAATGCCTATCTATTGAAAAGACCAAGGGTTTAGTGAATTGACCTATGACTAGATTTAAATGTATTAGTCTATTGAGACAAATTTTGGTTATAGTATAAAAGTATTAAGCATTTAAGTATTGCTAGTATAGGCGTGATTAATAGTGCCTTGTATTCATAGTACTGTAGCGATGCTTGAATTTTTCGAATAACAGAGTCGCCACCTATATTATTTATTTGGAAACATAGGAAAACCATTTTGAAAAGAGATTTGAGGGTTCGGGGGTTAAGTTATCGAATGGGTAGGTCGAGGAGCATCCATTCCACCCAATCCGGAGATCGGTCTTGCCAATTGAGTATTATCAATCTTTTTAATTACTAATTAAATAAAGAACAAGAAAACCCTAATCAATTTCTTGATTAGGAATGTTGGATTGTACGCTTCGAGATCGCCTTCATCGATTGAAGGGACTCTAGGCTAATCCTTTTGATGGGATTACGCCACTCTAAAAGCCAATAGAGAGAGATGAAGAAGAAAAGAGTAAAAGTATAGGAGTTTACCTAGTTTAGGGAGGATTTGATTTAGAACGTGGTTCTAAGATGTTTTCTCGATCGAGAAGTGATTTAGGCAGAGTTTCGACTCAATATGAGAGTCAAATCTTGATGCGAACAGAGCTTCGCCTCAATCCTTGATTCGGGTTTGGATGTTTGTTGATCAACAGTGGTTGATAAACAAACTTTAGGTGATTTTAGGGAGGTTTTGTGAGTGATTTCAAGGAATCTTTCGTGGAGAGAAACCAACAAATTGTGTGTGTTGTGTGGAAATCTGGACCTCTCAAACAAAGGAAGTCACCAAGTATTTATAGGGGTTTAAGAGGTAGAGGTGGAGAGGTAAAACACTCCTAGGAAGCTTCCGTAACTCAATTCCGATTGGAGATCCGGATTAGATGAGGTTTATCAAGAAAGGAGGTTGAAACGGAGAAGGAGAGTGATTTCGCACATCCCGTCGAGGGGATATCTCGAGCGAGACATGATATCTCGTGCGAGATAACTAGTCTCGATGACTATTTTGTCCTCTTCAGTTTATTCCGTTAGTCAGTTAGGTCCAAAACTAACGAGGTTAGTTAGAAACTTAACGAAACATGACGAAACTGATATGCTTTCATCAAAACATAAAAGAGAGACTAAGAGTAGTGTAATCATGAATTATTGGTTCAGAATGGGGTGTCTATAGAGCCCCTACGATGTGTCTTATGAAAGAAGAAGTGTCGTCGATAGAAAAGACAACATTCTGAACATTGGGATGGTCGTGCCGCACGGCTGCCTACATATCTCTAAGAGAGAATCAGACCAAACGTAGTTCGACTCCAAAACACTAAAAAGGCTATTTTAGGTATTTTGAAAAGCATTTTTGAAAATCGAAGAGGGATTTTTTTTTTGAAAAGGTAAAATCATACTGAGGAATCAAAAGACTTGACCCAATTATGAAGATACCCGTTTGTTGATGATGTTGTTGAAGTGCGTCGCCTGAGGTTACTGACGTTGCCATTGTTGCCGAGGTCGCGGACTTGAAGTTTGCTCCCATCACAGACTTTGAAGTTGTCGCCGAGGTCACGGACTTGAAGTTTGCTGCCGTCACAGACTTTGAAGTTGTTGCCGAGGTCACGGACTTGAAGTTGCTGCCGTCACAGACTTTGATGATGTTGCCGAGGTCACGGACTTTGAGGTTGCTGCCGTCACAGACTTTGTTGATGTTGCCGAGGTCACGGACTTGAAGTTGCTGCCATCACAGACTTCGAAGTTGTCGCCGAGGTCACGGACTTTGTTGTCGTTGTCGAGGTCACGGACTTCAGATTGCTGCCATCACAGACTTTACTGGTGTTGCCGAGGTCACAGACTTGAAGTTGTCGGTTGAGATGGAGGTTCTGTCGGCCCCTGTAATGCAAGGGTATATGCATACTGGTCTCGGATGGACCCGAATGATTCTTACCTCTTTGTACCTGTCAGCACATAAAGATTCCAAATAGATTTTGCAGATTTTAGTTGTTTAACTAGACTTACGTGGTGGTGCTCACGTCTGTTCGTGTAAATGGCCGATTGGTCATTTTGGTGGTGAGTTTATGTATGAGTATAGGGTATATGGACATGTAGGGACATGTGTATGGATTTAATTTTTTTGAGATGGGTGAATTGTATGAGTGAACTTGTGTTTGACGAGTTGAGACCAAATCAGGTTTTGCAGAATCTGTTGCTAGTCAGCGAGGCTGTATTGTTGTAGAATTTCGATGAGTATCCTTTTGTGAACACATCTAGGCTTGTTGAGAATATTCATTCTTTCTTCTCCTTTGAATCGTGTCTCTAGGAGGCAAATGACTATACATCTGTCGACTGTCGTAATGGCTTAATGTCCAAGGCCCTTTGTTGTCTCAAGCCCCAAGTTGCTTGCAAGTGATAGATGACTTTGTGAACAGGCTTGTGAGTCTGCTCTCTTGATTTGAAGATGATCGAAGAAGACTCTCCTTGTTGATTTGATTTGAAGAAGATCGAATGACGTTCGATGAAGATGGCTGAAGAATACTCTCCCTTTGACCTTGATTTTTTTTTCTTAGTGGCCGGTGAAGTTGTGGTATTTGCAGAATAAGTGATGAGCATGGTTCGGACCCATATCCTTAGGAGGACCACCTTCCCTTGGTTTGATTTTTTCATTCTGGACAAGCACATCGAAGAGTTCTTCTTGAGTGATTCCTTCAATTTTGTCGTAGTGCCTCTTTTTCTTTTCGGGAGGAGGGACAGCAGAATACTTTCCGGTGTTGGGGCGGCTGAGTGCAATAGCGTTGACTGAAGCGTCCTTACTTGTTGCGGGTTTGTTGTAGCGGAAGTTACTTTCCCTCTTTTTACTTTTGAGGAAGTCGTCAACCCTAATTCCGGACTCGAGGAGTTCATTGAAACTAGGAAAGTAGTTACCGGCGATCTTCTCTTGAAATTCATCACGAAGGCATTGAAGGAAGATGTGGATTTGCTCTTTGAGAGTAGGCCTTTCGACAATTTCAGTAAGTTTGAGTCTCCATCTTCTAGCAAATTCAGCAAAGGACTCATTTGCATGTTGCTTGGTTTGTTCAAGATCCCTCCTAGTAGGGCGGTAAGTGGAGTTGTCTTCAAACCGCCTTTGGAAGACCAAACATGCGGATGACCAATCGAGCCTTGTAGTCGTAGGAAGAGACATGTACCAATCCTCATAAAGCACCTTCTAAAGTTTGAGGAAAGCATTGGGCCAAGATTGTGTTGTCAACGCCCATTGGAAGCATGGCCCAAGTATAGGTCTCAACATGAGCTCGAGGACAGGTAGTACCTTTGAACTTGGCAATATCGGGTGTCTTGTACTTGCGAGGAAACTTGGTGATGGATTGTTGAAGAGCATCGGGATCAAATGGAACGAATGACCCCTTGGAAGTGTCAAGAGTCGCAAGCTTCTTCTCGAGGTAGTTCTTAGTAACATGGTCACCAAGTTTAGTAGTTTCACCACTGCCTTCTTTCTTGGTTTTAGCACCCTTGAAGGTATGTTCCTCATCATCAGAGGAGGATGAGGAAGAGGAGGAATCTGATTCTTCCTTTTTCTTGCTTGACTTCTTGGTTTTTCTATTTATTTTGGTGTAGGATTCCTCCTCATCGGAGGAGGATTCCTCTTTCTGCTTTTGCTTTCTGCCTTTCTTGACTTTCAACTCGTGGAGTTCTTTCATGAGGGCAGCCATTTGGGCATTTTGCTCATCGATTTGCTTACTTTGTTCATCCAACCTAGTCATGGCTTCAATGAGTTGGACCTTAGCGTCGTTGAAATCGGCCTCGGTGGTAGAAGGAGAAGCAGACATCGTGTCGAGCTTTGGCGAAGAACCTAGACGTGTAGCAACCGTGTTAAACCATGATCGAGTCCCAACAAGTCGGCTGAATAGGGTGAATGAAGGCTTGAAGGTTGAAGGTTTTGGCCAAAACACGAAAAGACCGAACACTTATCTCGTACGAGACAAGTAGTCTCGCGCGAGACTTCACCACGGAAAGTCACAAGCAGGTAGCGATGAAGAAAGTATGGTATTTTCCCTTAAAGCCAAGGTTGCAAAGGTTGTATTGGTCATCTAAGACCGCGACACTCATGAGATGGCATGCCGAGAAAAGAATAGACGATGGTGTGCTGAGGCATCCTGCAGAATCTCGTGCGTGGAAGGGATTCGATGAACGTTATCCATTATTTTCAAGTGAAATTCAGAATGTTAGATTGGGATTAGCATCTGACGGATTTAATCCTTTCGTAACAATGACTATATCTCACAAGATTGGCCGGTTGTGCTTATGCCATACAATCTTCCACCTTGGTTATGCATGAAACAGCCATATTTCTTCTTGTCGGTGCTTACTCAAGGCCCAAAAGGGCCGGGCAACAAGATAGATGTGTATCTCCAACCGTTAATTGATGAGTTGAAGGAATTGTGGGAAGATGGTATATCAGCTTATGATGCATCAAGGAACGAGTTGTTTACTTTACGAGCTTCACTATTATGGACAATATATAATGACTTTCCTGCATATGCAATGTTGTCTGGATGGAGCACTAAAGGTGAATATGCTTGCCCTTGTTGCAATGTGAGACCTCAAGCACGATGGTTGGAACATGGTGGCAAGTATTGTTATATTGGTCATCGACGCTTCTTGCCTAGGAGTCATGCTTTTCGTAAGGTTAAAAGCTCTTTTGATGGTACTCATGAAGTGAGAGATAAGCCCAAGTTATTGTTTGGAACAAAATTGCTTAAACAAGTTGAAAATATGGAAACAGAGTATAAAATAGAAGATGTTATTAAAAAGAGGAAAAGAGAAGAGGGTGAGAAGCAACAAGCCAAGTTGGAGAAGAGAAAGGTTCCTAAGTTGTGTCACAATTGGAAAAAGAGGAGTATCTTTTTTGAGTTGCCATATTGGGCAAATAATCATGTTCGTCATAATCTTGATGTTATGCACATTAAAAAAATGTGTGTCATAATGTGCTACATACTCTGTTAGGTACTACGGGAAAATCAAAAGATAATGTGAAATCAAGAAGAGGCCTAAAAGAGATGAACATTCGAAAACCTTTGCATCTACAAATGCTTCCATCTCGCAAAGAAATTATGCCTCCGGATCAGTTCACAATGAGTAAGAAGCATAAAGACACATTCATGAAAGATCTAAAGGGAGTCAAAGTCTCTGATGGCTACTCGTCAAACATATCTCGTTGTGTACATCTAGAGGAAAGAACTATTTGGGGTCTTAAGAGCCATGATAGTCATATTTTGCTCCAACAAATACTCCCTTTAGCTGTTCAAAAAGTATTGCCTACTTCTGTTATAAAAGCCATCATTGACTTGGCAAATTTCTTTAGGCAATTATCCTCAAAGGTGAATACACTTGCTGATCTCGAAAAGATACAAGATCGGATGGCTATCACACTATGCGCTCTCGAGAAAATATTCTCACCAGCTTTTTTTGATGTTATGGAGCACTTGCCGGTGCATTTAGCCAAGGAGGCCTTGCTAGCAGGCTCAATACAATTTCGTTGGATGTATCCGGTAGAGAGGTACATCCATATTAAATTTACTTTGAAAAAAGTTAAAATTCTTTTTACACCTGGTATAGCATAAGTAAATGTTTTTATAGGTTTCTACTTACATTAAAATTATATGTTCGAAATCGAGCCCACCCCGAGGCCTCCATAGCTAAGGCAATTGTGGCTGAAGAATGCATGACTTTTTGTACACAATATTTGGATGACATTGAGACAAAGTCCAATCGTCCTAGAAGAAATGATGATGAAGGTGATGAGTTAGGCCGCTTTGTAAGAAAAGAAGAGGCAATTACCCTTGATTACATCACACGAGTACAAGCGCATAGATATGTGCTTTTCAATACTGAAGATGTTGAACAATAACTAGAGTAAGTGATTCCTTACATGAGGCTTACATTCCTTATATCTTTTATATTTTAAATTAATACTTAATTCATATTTCCAATATGCTCAGAATGCATCGTGCACATTTGAGGGAGACACTACCTCGTAATCAACGACATCTTATAGAGAAAGAACATAATGATAAGTTTGTTAGCTGGTTTAAGGATTATCTAAGTATGAAACCACTTTCATATGATACTTTCAATTTATTGTTTTAAATATTTTTCTTATTAAATTTTGTTTTTTTATAAAAGGTATGCATGATGAAAGATGTAGTGCCCGAAAGAGTTAAAAGTCTTGCATTGGGTCCTCATATGGATGCGAGGCGGTTTAAGTCTTACATAATAAATGGTTTTCGATTTCGAGTGAAGGATGTCGATAGACGGAGAAAAACCCAAAATAGTGGAGTCATGCTAAATGCAAGTGTGACAAGTTTTGCAAGCCGAAAGGATAATAATCCCATTGTAGGGGATGCTAACTTCTATGGGGAGTTGATTGAGATTCTTGAAATTCGTTATAGCAACTCAATAAGATTTGTATTGTTTAAATGTGATTGGGTTTATAACCGGACAGGCAAGATGGAAGATGAGCAAAAATTTACTCTTGTAAACTTCAATCACAAGTTGTATAAGGATAATCGAGTTGGTGATGAACCATTCATATTAGCATCTCAAGCTGATCAAGTTTGGTATGTTAAAGATGCTATAAAAAGTGATTGGAAAGTTGTGATGAGGATTACACCAAGAGATAGTTTTGACATATATTCAAATGATGATAAACAAGTTTCAGATTCGATTCCACAATTGGTACCATTTTGCTCACAAGATCTGGATGAAAATGTTGCTAACGAAGAAGCATCGTGGGTGCGAGAGGGAGTTGATGGGGTCGAGATTGAAACTACTAATATCAATGATGTTAATGTTGATATGGCCAATAATGATGATGTTGATATGGCCGATAATGATGATGATTAGTTTGAGTAGTATTTGTTTAGATCTTATTTGCTTACTATTACTAAGACAATGTTATTACTTATGTTTCATGTTTCAATCAAACTTGTTATTTTTGTATGGTTGAATATTAATATTGTTACTTGTAATATGTATTTGTTTAAATCTTATTTGCTTACTATTTACTAAGACAATGTTATTACTAAAATTTGTGTCTCTCCGTCTTATATACAGGTTGCATTTTTCCTCTCTTGCATATTCAATAGCTGGGTTGTGCTGAAACTGTAGTGTAGTGGCTCGATTGGGAATTGGAAGGAGAATTTGATTGTGGTGGTGTGTTTATTGTTGCACTTACTTTGTGAATTTTGTGGTGATAATTATGCCTCCTAAGGAGAGAGACGCTAGAGGGGTTGGAAGTAGCAACAAGAGGGTTAGACAAAACCCGCAACCCGTAGTCCCTAATGATCCCACTCCCCCTAATGTATCGTTGTCGTATATGGGTTTAACCCAATTGACCTCTGCTCAGAATAAAAAATGGAGGAATTTGGAGGGTCGAAAATTCCAAGTCACCACTTTCCTTCATATGCCGGTTTTGAGGGATTTGGGTTTAGACACATTAGTAACGGAGTTGATGACGCAGGCCGGGTTAGGTAACTTCCTGGGGAAGAGGGCCGATGCCTATTTAAGATAATCCTTAGAGTTCCTTTCAACGTTGGAGGCAGGTAAGGGGTCACAAGCAAACTCAATTCGGTTTAATTTGGATGATGGAGCATATAGAGTGACCTATGATGAGTTGAGGGAAGTCTTTGGTGTTGATCAGCCGAGGGGAAACTGGTTGGAAGTTGATGGGGCGGGATGTTTTTTCTTTTCTGAGCTCACGGGATTACCGTGTAATAAGAAGCATCTGTGGGTTTCCTCTCTATCTCACCCGGCCTGGAAGTTATTTTACAGAGGATTATCGATGTCTTGATTGGCAAATGGAGAGCCAGCCCAACTTAATGTTGCAATGGTGAACCTCTTGAGAACGGGGTTGAGGAGTGTGCAAGTGATCCCGGACTGGGTTGATATTTTTGTTAGTAGATGTGAGGCATTCGCTCTTAGCAAAAAGGGAAACATATCAATAGGGGGGATGGTTACGTTGCTTGCGGAAGCGTGTTTGGGAAACCTAAAGCCTGAGGCGATGAAATTGACGGGGGCACGGGCATTTATTCTCGGGATTGGCTTGTGCAATATGATAAGTTTGTGAGGGACCCTATGACGGGAGACAATATGGCCTTATTGTTTGAATATGGTTTTCCCAAAAGAACTGTCTCTTGCACAGTAGGGACCACCTTTTCGAGTGGTACGCAGGCCAGGCATTGGCGTATGCCATAGGTGGATGATGAAATGGATCCGGTTGATAAGGAGGAAGACGAAGAGCATGATCAGGAAAGGTAGGGAGGTCAAAGTGGAGAGCAGAATCAGAACTCGCAAGGTTCTTTGGATCAATGGGCTATGAAGAAGGCCTATTTGGATGAGCAGGAGAGATTAAGGATCGCTCGGAAGCAGAGCCGACAGGCTTTAGAGGATGTTAGATGGGAGGAGGTGCAGGATCATTTTGAGGGGTTGGAGGATGAAACTGCCATTTTGGGAGCCCGATCTAGGCAACTGGAGGCTTGGGCGATGCAGACAGAGACCCGGAGTTACGAGCCAGTTTCAGAGGATTATTTGGCTATGATGCATTTGAGAGCGACTGCTCGTGCACAGAGGCGTTCTTCCCGTCAGACCTACTATCAGGGATAAGGCTTCGGCTCTCATCAGTGATGTTATTACTTATGTTTCATGTTTCAATCAAACTTGTTATTTTGTATGGTTGAATATTAATATTGTTAATTGTAATATGTATTTGTTTAGATCTTATTTGCTTACTATTACTAAGACAATGTTATTACTTATGTTTCATGTTTCAATCAAACTTGTTATTTTGTATGGCTAAATATTAATATTGTTAATTGTAATATGTATTTGTTTAGATCTTATTTGCTTACTATTACTAAGACAATGTTATTACTTATGTTTCATGTTTCAATCAAACTTGTTATTTTGTATGGTTGAATATTAATATTGTTAATTGTAATATGTATTTGTTCTGCTTCTTTTGATTAAACTCTTAATTTTTATTTTAATACATTTGACAATTGTATAGTATTCTAGAAAACAAAAAATTTGGACTATAGATATGGTTTATAGATTTTTTGAATTTTTTGGTTGCAGCGTATTACCAACCGAAGAAGAATCTTACTACTTACGTAAACATCGGAGTTCTAAGGTACATAATTTAATTAGTAATGCATATTTATTTAAGAACAAAGATTTTGGAAAATTTCATAAATGAATGATTCTTGAATTTATGCTCATATCTAAGGTACATGATTCTTGATTTTATACTTTGGACTAATATCAAATCAGGCAGATTTTTTTTGGTGGGTGGAGTGGGAGGGGATATGATGTGATATATCAAGCCCAACTCATTTTTTTCTTATGGATAAAAAATGAAAGTTCATATCTGCTACCTTCATGATCTGTTCATTGTTGTTGCTGTTGTTATTGTTGTTGTTGCTGTTACTGTTGTTGTTGTTGTTGCTGTTGCTGTTGCTGTTGTTGTTGATGTTGTTGTTGTTGCTGTTGCTATTGTTGTTGTTGTTGTTGTTGCTGATGTTGTTGTTGCTGATGTTATTGTTGTTGTTGTTGGTCTGGTTTGTTAGTATAAGATACTTCTTTGTCAAATATGTGACATTGAAAAGCTATAGCCATAAACAGTGATTTGATGTTGGCCAAATTGACCTTGTGATAAATGGCTATTTTCTGGTATGTTCCTACTTAGAAAGCTGGTATCATCTTGATGTCCTTTTGGTGGCACTTCTTACTTGTAACCATGAATGACAATTTAACTCAGGTTATTATATGTTAATTTCATGGTCATTTTGCAAAATTTATTAACTCAGGTTGTTTGATTCAGAAAGTAGGCTGCCTAGGTTGTCCCT
Source organism: Adenophora triphylla var. japonica (assembly GCA_022495995.1). Lineage (NCBI taxonomy): Eukaryota > Viridiplantae > Streptophyta > Magnoliopsida > Asterales > Campanulaceae > Adenophora > Adenophora triphylla. Next base: position 64,491 of record JAFEMH010006544.1, read on the forward strand.
TCTATTATTACAAAGTAAAGAACATTCTTAACAAAATCAGAAGAGAGTCAGCAAATTAACCCCTCCACCAGCTCTTACTATCTAACTAAAAGCACAAGTAAGCAATTGCTAGCTCAAAGGTGGGAATTATTCGGTTAATCTCCCCTGATTGGTGTAAAATGTTCAATTTTTCAGCACGTTCCCATGATCCCTCGTCCCTGTGTGGTGTTTCTTGCTCCCTTGTTTTCCTTGGTTAGCAATTTTGGTAGTTTAATAATTTTAACATAACAATTATGGAAATGAGACTATCTTTTTGTGACAAACAGAAACGGCAAATAAGAACATCTTTATTGGACAGAGGGAGTATTATTTCTCCACTTAGTCTGTTATTCACTTACAGTTAGCTGCCAGTTGGACGTTAAACAGTTATATATGACAGGTATTTAGAACAGTTTGTTTGTTTCAAAAAAAAAAAAATTTTGTTGGTTTGCTACAATGCTAGGATTCAAGACTGGGATAACTTGCCTTCTGTTCTTAAAGACGCAATATAATGACAACACCTCATTTTTTTGGTTCATTATATCATTGTTTCTCATTAAACTCATTAAACTCTATTTATTATTTGTTTAATTACAACTCATTTTTTTCTTATGGATGTTTATATGAAAATAGAGGCTCTATTCACTTTTTTTTATGAAGTTTTTACTTGAAATATTGCGAGTATAATGATAACACCATGTTACTTTAACCACAACCTAGTTAAGGACCTTTAGTGTCTCAATTTGTATGTGTTGCTGTCCCTTCAGTATAAGCTTTAGAAATACTCCAGTTGGCATGCCTTGCATGGAATAAGCACTTCTGTACTATAATAAATGCTCCCTCCGTTCCATGTTAATTGTCTACTATTCGTTTTCATGTTTCTTATATTTTTTTTTTTGCCAGATATGCCGCCAAAGAAGCAATTAATAGGTGAGGGCTCAACAAAGAAAGGAAGAGGGGTGGAAAAATCAACGAAAAAATGGGGTAAAGAAAAACTAAATATAATATTTAATGAATTTGGACAACCCTGTGGTGGGGAAAATGCAAAACTAGCTACTCAGCTAGGATATTTTGTGAGAAATGGGGAACATTTCCCATTAACTAAAGAATGGCATGAGATGGAATGTGCAGTTCTAGATCACGTATGGAGAGACGTTCAAGTAAGTTGTAATCCATATTCCTTACATAAATCTCACGTTTACTTGATTATTTTTTCTTGGCTTTAGTTTTGTATTCTAGTAAATACTCAAAAGTCTTATGATTCTCTAACAATTGTTCTTTTTCTTTGTTGAATTGTATATAGGATAATACCAATGCGCCTCCCGAGTATGAGAAAATTATGTATCTAGCTCTCAATAAACAATGGAGAGATTGGAAATATCAGGTGAGACAAGCATATAATAAGTATGCAACAGACGACTTTATTTACTTGTAATATGTATTTGTTTAGATCTCATTTGCTTACTATGCAATTTTACTCACATTTATGATTATGACTTTGTAATATGGAAATGTCAGGTGAAATATACGTATAATATGTATGAATCCCACGAGGAGTGATTGGCTCACAAACCCCACGTGTGTATTGCGAATCAATGGGTTGAACTTGTGCATATGTGGAGTTCAGGAAAGGCTCAGGTATATTTCAAATTAATCTCAATCTATTATCGTGAATGTCTTATAAGTAGTCAAATTAATATTAATATTATCTTTTTTTTCCAGGAATTATCACAAATAAACCAAGCGAATCGATCAAAGCAAGAGTGCCTTAACAGGACTGGAAAAAAGTCTCATTGCACTCTCATAAAAGAGGTTTGTCATCGTTCAATTTAGTTCTCAGTTGTCAATTAATGCTTCTTTTTGTATCGTATATAAATATTTTTTTGTCAAATGATTCTATTATAAATGGTAGAGAGAAGACGAGGGATTACCCACTGATCACATAAGCATGTTCATAGCTACGCGCACGGACAAAGGTGGTCAGGCTGCAGACGAAACCACCTCTCGTATGATCGTAAGTTAAAGTTTCAACCTTTTCTGTTTCAGCTTTATTCTTGTATATAATACTTTTTCCATTTCTAACTTCATTTTCATAATATTAATTAAAGTTAAAATAATTATATTGAACATGTTGTTTTTTGTTACAGTTAACGTTAAATGATGCAATTGAAGATCTACCAGAGGAGGAACAAAACTCTCCCAGCAAGCGAGAACATATATTCACAAATCTTATGGGAAATGATGACCATGGGAGAGTGCGCTGTATGGGACAAGGTCTTACCAAAACTAGGGTGTTTGGTAAAGCCTCAACTTCTTAAAGTGCTTCTGCAGCTCGTGTTACTGAACTTGAGGAGACGATGTCATTAATGCAAAAGAAACTTGAGGATCAACGCCAAATGATAGAAGATTTGAAACGTAATTTTATGCAACAGCATGAAAATGGTAGTAATGGATAGACAGTGGTATGTTTTCTCAATCCTATAAATCTAATAACACTATATCTAAGCAGAGTAATACTAGTTTGCACATTGCACAAATAAATCATCCCAAAAAGTTTGAACCACTAAAGTTACTTGTACCGTTGTTTTGTTTCTGTCTTTATATGTTCTTATTAAGTTCTTATGAGTAGGAGATTTTGCTATTGGGTAGTTTGTTAGTGGCTCACGGTTGTGATGACTTATGAGTGGATTTCTTGCACATAGATGAGAAAATCATTTAAAACATGTCTCTACTTAGAGTAAATATGGAAATTTTGGACTGCATGTAAAGTTCATTTTTTACGTACTCCCTCTATCCCATGTTCAAATAGTTTTGACCTAGAGAAGTTACACATATGGTTTTCTGAGTCTCTCTGTACCTGTAATTTATATATGCGAATGTTTGTAATCCATTGTACCTGAGATGATTTTTTTATGATTATGGGAGGCTTTGCAGGATTCAACCCTTAATATCCTCATTATTTATGCTGTTGGAGATGGATTCATCACTTGGTTGTTGGAGATGTTGTGCACTTATCCATTGGTGACCAAGTTCCAGCTGATGGAATATTTGAATCAGAATACAGCTTGTTGATTGTAAACATTGATATTGTGTTGTATAGATTGAGTTTTGGATTCATGCTACTATCTTTTTTGTGTTATTGGTTATGTTGATATTGTGTTGTATATACATTTACGAAGCCTAGTTATTTTATATACAGGTTGTATTTGTGTGTGTACAGGTTGAATTTGGTTTCTACAGGTGTATTTTTGGTTATATACAGTTTGCATTTGTGTGTGTACAGGTTGAATTTGGTTTCTGCGGGTGTATTTTTGGGGAAAGTGAATAATACAGGGCTCACCGGAAAAAAAAAAGTTATTTATGGCGGATATCTGAAACCGCCGTAAATAGTTCATTGGACGACTCATCCCCAAAGGGGGACGAGGGTATCAGAGTGGGGTGAAAATGGGACGATTCGTGCTCTGGTGGACGACTCGTCTCTTATATACGGCGGATACATGAAATCGCCATAAATAAGTAGTTATTTACGGCAGTTTCATATATCTGCCGTATATAAGTTTAATGGACGACTCGTCCCTAAAGGGGGACGAGGGTATCAGAGTGGGGTGAAAATGAGACGATTCGTGCTCTATTGGACGACTCGTCTCTTATATACAGCGGATCTATACTGCCGTATAGAAGATTTCATTATATACGGCGGTTACCTACCGCCGTATAAAGCTTCCTCCAATATGCATGTTATATACATACGGTGTATTTGTATTTCATTATATACGGCGGTCCATAAGCCGCCATATTTGTCCTTGATTATATACGGCGGTTGTATTTCCGCCGTAAATAGTATTTACGGCGGAATATCTACCGTAAATACTATATACGACGCGACTTTATACGGTAGACTATATACGGTGGATAATCCGCCGTAAATACTATATACGGCGGCTCACGTTACTATATACGGCGGTTAAAATCTGCCGTATATAGTGTTGTTTCCTGTAGTGTACCCATTATGTTCTGGGGTATGAGGTGGAGAAGTGAGATGAGTGATACCAAAGGATGTGAGGAGAGGATGAAGGCCGAGATACTCACCACCATTGTCACTGAAGATACTGATGATGGGGCGATTAAAGAATATTTCAACTAGGTTTTTAAAATTTTTGAAAACTGAGGTTGCATCATTTTTGTGTTTTAGGGGGTAAAGTCATGTATATTTGGAAAAATGGTCAAAAAAAAATTATATAATATTTGTAACCATAAAAAGAGAATTGGGGAGAGGTCCAAACGTCACTGTAAAGAACATCAAGAGGACCTTGCGAAGTAAGAGTATTATCAAAGAACGGTAACTTATGACTTTTATTGCAATCACATGAATTACAATTAAATGAAGAAAGACTAGGAATAGCTAAATTAAATTTAGAGCTAAGATGTCTAATAATCTGAGAAGAGGGGTGCCTAAGACGATGATGCCAATTGAGCGTGGAGTTGGAAGTGGTGACATGAACAGCGGGAGAGATCGGATGCCATTCATAAACACAAGATTTAGGAGTGCCTTGAAGAAAAGTGATGCCCATGCGATTGTCCTTCACATGAAAAGAATCTGATGAGAAGGTGATTGAGGCATTATTATCAAGACAGAATTTATGGATGGACAAAATATTGCGAGATATAGTGGGAACATGAAGAACGTGATTAAGGTGCAGTTTATGAGTAGGAGTAAGGATAGAAGTAGAACCAATATTAAAGATCGGGAGTCCGGAGCCATCACCAATTAAGAGCTCTTATGTGCCATCATAAGGGGCATGAAGAGAAAGATTGCGGAGATCATGGGTGGCATGATGTGTAGTGCCACTGTCCATAAGCCAGCCAGCCAGGAGGAGATGACTGAGTAGTGGCAGCATATGCGGTGGGCTGAGACGAAGATGGACCACGGTAAGAAGGTGGCCGAGGACTGGGAATTGAGGGTAGAGTTGTTTGAAGGCCGTGCATTGGTTGAGGAAGTGACCATCAAGGCGGCACCATTGACATTTACCTTTGTATTGGGAGCGAGGAAGATTAGGGTTTGATGGATTAGGGTTAGGATTATAGGAAGTGGGAGAGGGGGGTGTAGGTGTTCGGCTTAGGCTGAGAGTTGCGCGGGGGGGGGAGGGGGTTTGCCGCATAGGCTACTGTGGCCGAGAAGTAGGGGGTGGTGGTGGAACGATGTTTAAGGGACAATTCCTTAGTGATCAATTTTTTGTGGAGTTCGTCGAAGGAGATGGGCGAATCACGGCTTTGGACAGCGGTGACGACACTGTCATAGTCAGGATCTTGAAGTTGCTCTAGGACTCTATCAGTGAGATCGTTGGGATCAAGTGGTCAGCCTAAGGAAGCCAGTTGATCAGCACATAGCTTGAGATCATGCATGTAATCGGTTATAGATCGAGAGCCCTTGGTGATGTTGCGAAGACGGTCTTTGATTTTCTTTAGGTGTCCTTTAGCATAGGTTTTGGCTAGGATTTGCCATGCTTCATGTGTGGTGGAACATTGGGATATGAGGGGGACTAAGGGTGCACTGAGGGAACCGGCTAGACACTCAGGATTAATTTGTCTTGACGAAACCAAGTGTTATAGGTAGGATTAGGAGAGGTGGTTTGTTGTGTGCCGATTTTGGGGGTTTCATCGGCGGCCGTGGAGGTAGTAATAGCGGTGGTGGTGGTAATCGTTTGTGATGGGGTGGGTAAACTTCAATCAAGGTAGGGATAGAGAGCATAACCTAGAACAGAGGCTTCTACTTGGATCTTCCAAGCTATGTAGTTGGTATGGGTAAGTTTTAGGATGTGTGAGAGGGATACAATAATGAGGGGTTTGGAGGGTTCATCAGGATTAGAGAGTTGGGAGAATTCGGCCATGATGAAGAAGATGCCGAAAGGAAAAAAAATGTATGAATCTTTTACGCTCTTTATACCATGAAGAACTTTAGAAATAAAGAATGCATAGCAAATATTATGGAATTGAATTCAGTTTATTCATATGAATGAGAACCCTATTTATTCACAAGGAATAGTAATCATCTAAGGAAACTAAATCTAGACTTTGAATGGAAAACAATTACTTAAATAACAAGACTAAGACTTAGAGTGCAAGTCAAGCAGAGAAGCAAGTCAAGCAGAGAAGTCCGGATCTTGAGTAACTCTATTATGTTGAACAACACAAGCAACACAGCAAATCTATACAAACCCATTTTTCAAATCCACGTTACTTACTGAACAAATCCTACTTATCACCATTAACAAACAAATTTCAACACACCCATATTCAAAATCCAATAAATCAAAACCTACATTAACAAACAAATTTTCAGATCTATTTTTCGTTTGAGATGGGTTTCACAAATTCGAGCGTAGAGGCTAGAAGGATACAACGGCGCTGAAGTGTGTGTGAAAAGTGAGGAGAAAGAAGGCGGTAAAATTTTAGAGGAAGGGAACGATTGGCGGGGTAGGGAAAAGGTTTGTGAGGTGATTTTTGTGTAGATTTGTGTTAGTTTTGAAGAACCCATTCCCCAGATCTGAGGTTTTTTGTTTTGTCTTTGTTTGCTTTTAATTTGGTGGTGATTATGATGGATTTGGGTTGTGGTTATGATTGACTTTGATTTTGTTTGTGGTGGGTGAAGTGGCAGTGATTTGGTAGAGGTGGCGGTGATTTGGTAGTGGCGTGTGTGGCGAACCGATGGGTGGTGAATGGCAGACCGAGGAGTGTGAGGGGTGAGGGGTAAGAAAGAAGACAGTCAATCCATTAATTTGACTAACGAATCGAATGTTAAATATATTTAATGGGTGACATTTTTTTTCTTTTTTGTTGAAATTTCAATTATTTTTTTAAGGTCGTTAGAATACGTTCCCCATATGTAATGACATGTTAAAATACATTACATTAAAATGTCAATTCTTATCATTGCTTCATTAATTGTAAGAAACACAAAAATACAATCAAATATATTTGTCGTTCACCAATTTATTACGAGACGGAGACAGAGGAATGCAATAACATTATCTTTTGAGATATATCTTCAAGATTTAAAGGTCTAAAAAGCATTGTTGAGTAGCGTAAAGATATGCAAGTCGTAGCCTTGTAGGATACGTTCTGATCATCATTTATAATTTTGAGTGATTCATTAGAATTCTTGTGCTATCAGAAATAAATAAACAATAAAAATCATATACACAAGACAAGAGAATTATTTAATTAAAATAATTCACACTTTTTAAACACATTCAATAATTATTTGGCTTGATAATTTATTTAACGAAATGATGCTTGTAAGCAGTAATGGTCCTAACGAATAACTCTATGAATCGTCACCCAGTCTATTATAGGACGGAGGGAGGATAGTATTTAGATATAGTAATGTTTAAATTTTTATTTATTTTATTTTATTTTTTTGAAAAAAGAAATTTCACAAAATTGTAGCTGATGATACTGATTTAGCACACCATCCGGCCCGTATAAAGTAGGCAGATCATCAGATCCTGATTTTAGTTCACCGGTTGAGCCAATCCCGCGGACTTTTATGGTCCGCCAAGCTTGCACAAATTTTCAGATTTTCTTTTTAAGTTTTTATTAATCTTAAATATTCTGAATTCTAGGACATGGAAGACATTGAAGGTCCACTTATCAAAAATGAGTATCACATTTAAAGGTTCATTTTATAAACCCTACTATTTATATAACACATCGCAATTTTTTCTTAATTCTTGTTTATAACTCAAATGGTGAATCTTCGAAATGGACAAAGGGAATATTATATTCTGCCTATAACAAACTATATCAAATCATAATATATGAAAATTAGAAAAAAAAAAAAGTATAATATTGATAGTGAAATACGGATTGTGAATATAAAAGATAGGGTAAGAATTAAAAAGTGTAATTTAATATGGGATAATAAAAAAAAAAAGTAAAAGAAATTAGTGTAGTCTATTATAGGATGGAGGGAGAATAGTATTTAGATATGACTAATGGAAGTTTTTTTTTTTTTTTTTTTTTTAACGAACCTATGGTTAAAAATATTTTACAAAATTGTAGATTCCTGATGTATGGGTGGGCTGGGGAGTAGATGATGATGAACACTTTGAACCGATTTCATGGGCCCGCCCGCCCGCTTAGTCTGTTGGTCACCATCCACTCAACCCGCCATTCAGCTCATGTAAAGTAGACAGGTTAGATCCTGATTTAGTCAACGAGTCGAGCTAAATCCGCGAACTATTTTGGCCCGTATAAAGTGGACAGGTCAGATCCTGATTTAGTCAACGGGTCGGGCCAAGTCCGTGGACTATTTTGGCCTGCCAAATTGATGCGGAAGCGTATCATAGAAAACGTTGCACGAGCGAGTCTCGTAGAACAGGGAGTTGTTACACGAACAAAACCCAGAAAATTAAACTCAAAAGAATCTCTAAATCAAGAAATTTTGAGAGAAAATAGGAAGAACCAAATCTAATTAATAATTCTGGAAATCAAGTCATATCCTACAGATCTTGTTTGACCCACTAATATAGGCATCCCATTCATGTGAAGAATGAAGGAAAACAGACTAATATTATGAATGTAAATATGAAAGGAAAAAATGAAACAAAGCCACAAAGTCACTGTTCGATGTACTGATCTGTTGGAGTGCTGATACATTTCCCATGTGCTGATTCTTCAATATCTCTTTGTCTTCTAAGTCTACATGAGATGTTCCACATCAGTCCCTCCCACTTGAGAAGAACTCGCCATCGAGTTAACCGGAGGATCAGGATACATAGGCACGTCGTAGGAAGGGTAGAACAAGGAAAGATTTGCCACATTGAATGTCTTGGAAATACCCATATGCATTATCATTGATGCGCTTCAGAACTTTGTAAGGCCCAAACTTCTTTGGTTGCAACTTGTGATACTTCCGAGCAGGAAACCTCTCCCTATGCAAGAAAACCATCACATCATCACCTTCTTCAAACACAAAAATACGACGATGTTTATCTGCAGCAGCCTTGAACTTTGCATTAGTCGCCTCCAGATTTGCTCTAACTTCCGCCTGAATAGCTTGTGAATCCCTTGCCATTTTACCCGCTGCAACACTATACCCCGAAATATTAGGAAGCTTCACCAAATCCACCACATGACAGGGAGTTTGCACATAAACAATAGAGAAAGGAGACTTTCCCGTAGAACTGTGAACTGCACTATTAAATGCAAACTCAGCTTGAGGAAGAGCTTGATCCCACTGCTTGGGATGTTCCCCACATATACACCGAATCAAATTACCTAAGGTCCTATTGACCACTTTTGTTTGGCCTTCTGTTTGAGGATGCGCAGTGCTACTAAATTTCAGCGAAGTGTCGAACATCTTCTACAGAGTTATCCAAAAATGACTCAAAATTTTAGTATCTCTATCAGAAGTAATGGATACCAGCACTCCATGTAAACGCACCACCTCACGAAAAATCAAACGAGCAATATGTGAAGCATCCGATGTTTTTCGACATGGAATGAAATGTACCATCTTAGAAAATCTGTCCTTCACAACAAACACTGAATCAACTCCTCTCTGAGTCTTCGGAAGTCCGAGAACGAAATCCATTGATAAGTCCTCCCATATGCCATTTGGAACAGGGAGAGGGGTATATAAACCCGTGTTTTGGGACTTCCCTTTCGCAACCTGACAAGTATAACATTTGCGCATAAACCCACACACATCTTTCATCAATTGTGGCCAGTAATATCGAGACTTAAGACTAGAAGTAGTCTTCTCAAAACCCAAATGACCTCTAAGTCCTCCTCCATGCAAATCATGAATTAATTTTTCTCTCAAAGAAACACGAGGAATGCATAGACAATTACCTTTGAAGAGATAACCGTCATAGATGTGAAAATCATCTTGTGTTGCTTTGGCCTTACAAACTAGCCACACTTCCTTGAAATTGGCATCCTCCTCGTACAATTCTTTCATAACTTCAAATCCCACAGCCTCATTATGCATGGTCACTAGCAAGGTTTCCCTCCTACTCAATGCATCTGCCACCTTATTTTGTTGCCCATACTTGTGCTTCAAAATAAAGGGAAATTGTTGTAGATACTCCACCTATCGAGCATGCATCTTGCTGATTTACTTTTGACTATTAATGTAATTCAAGGCTTGATGATCGGTGTAAAGAACAAATTGATTATGAATCAAATAATGCTCCCAATGCCTTAAAGCTCGCACTGCTGCATAAAATTCTTGCTCATAGGTAGACCACTTTTGACGTGCATCACTCATCTTTTCACTGAAGAAAGCCACTGGTCTTCCTTCTTGAGATATCACAGCTCCAATGCTAATGCCACACACATCACACTCTACCACAAATAACTTGTCAAAATTTGGTAGTGCTAGACATGGAGCAATTGTTAGCTTCTCCTTGATCTCCTTAAAACTTTGATGCTGCTGAGGTCCCCAATGAAAATTCCCTTTCTCCCTGCAATCTGTTAACAGGGCCATAATTGAACTGAAATTTTGAATGAACCGTCTGCAAAAGGTTTCCAGGCCATGGAAGCTACGAATATCAGACACTGTCTTTGGAGTAGGCCACTCCTGAATAGTTGCAACCTTTGACTCATCAACCCGAATTCCATCCTTGCCTACAATAGCCTAATAAATCAAGGCTTGTCGCCATGAAGTCACACTTTTCAAGTTTACATATAACTTATTTTCCTGCAAAACCTGAAGCACTTGGCGTAGATGCCCCAAATGCTCCTTTTCGTTAGCACTATAAATTAAAATATCATCAAAATAGACCACTAGAAATTTACCAATAAAATGCTTCAAGACTTTATTCATCAACCTCGTGAAGGTGCTAGGTGTATTGGATAAACCAAAAGGCATCACCAGCCACTCGCATAACCCTTCTTTGGTTTTGAATGTTGTCTTCCATTCATCAGTAGGATAAATACGGATCGGATATTACCCGTTCCAAAGATCTATCTTTGAGTAAACACAAGCTCCAGATAGGCAATTGAGCATATCCTCTAATCTCGATATAGGAAAGCTATAACGTACAGTAATCTTGTTGATAGCTACTATCAATGCACATCCTCCACGAGCCATCTTTCTTTGAAGTTAACAAAGTTGGCACAACACATGGACTCATACTTACTGTAATGGATCCCTTCTTTAATAGATCTTCTACCATTTTTTCAAAATTGCACTCTCCTTGGGATTCATTCGATAGTGAGGTAAGTTAGGCAAAGTTGCTCCAGGAACTAGGTCAATGTCATGTTGTATGTCCCTCACAGGAGGTAGACCTGGTGGTAATTCGTTTGGCATTACGTATTGAAACTCCTCCAACAATTCACGAACTTTGGGAGGATATTCACCTTTTGTTTCCACGGTGAGGACACCCTTTACTACTAAGGCCACATCCGCCCAAAAATCTGCACCATTGTTAGTCACAAAAAATATTTCCTTCCCGGGGCTGACTTCTTCATTAACCTTAGGACACTCCACATAGAGAGTCAAAGTAATTCTTTTAACTCCCCACATAAACATGTAAACATTATTTTTACACATGTGTACAACATCTATGTCAAATTGCCAAGGCTGCCAAGGCCGGCCTAACAAGATATGACATGCATCCATTTCTACTACTTCACAAACAACATTATCAGAATACATGCCAATTGTCAAGGGAACTCAACATCTGTTTACTACCCTAACTATCTCCACATCCTTAATCCAACCAATTTTATATGGTTCAAGGTGCTTTTCAACAGGTAACTCCAATTGTTCAATTAGTTGTTTAGATATGATATTTTCTGAACTACTGCTATCTATAACAACATCAAAGCGTTGATTAGAAATACGATACCTGGTTCGTAAGAGTTCATGGCGCTGATTATCCTCCTCCTTTTTAGGTGAAAGCAATAGTCGGCGCACCACGAATGTTTTAGACCCCATCCCTTCTTTCTGAGCTTCATCAGATTCTCCTCCGTAAGCCAAGTCTTCTACATCTTCATCCTTGTCTCCATGTTCCACTATGTTCACTTGTCGTTGATCAGGACAATTATTTGAGTGATGTCCCTACTTTCCACACCTATAACACTTATCTCCCATGAATTTCTAATAGGGATTAGGAAGTTTAGGTGGAGGTTGGTTAGCATTTGCCTTATTTGCTCCCGCTCGTCCATCCACTACTGGTCTCTTATCATCATGATATCTATTTCCTCGAGGTTCCTGCTTTTCCTTCTGAGTCTCCCTTGTATTAAACTGGTTTGACCCAAAGGTTGTTCTAGACATGCTACCCCGAGTACTCTTCTTGTTATGCAAATTTGTCTCAGCCTTCATTGCTAGATTGTATGCCTCAGAAAGCATGAGAATTGGTTGAATACCAATCTCATCACGCACATTCTCACTGAGTCCATCAAGAAATCTGGAGACTGTTGTCCCTCCGTCTCTAACACATTGTTACGAGAAGGCAAACGGAGAAACTCATAATGATACTCATAAACAGTACGCTCCCCTTGAATACAATGTTGGAATTGAGAAAATAGGTGCTTCTCATAGTCTGATAGTAAGAATCTAGCCATGAGAAGTCGCTTCATTTTAGGCCACGCCCTCACAGGTTGCTTTCTTTGTCGCCGCCTCAAGTTCTGTAATTGTTCCCATCAAGATGACGCCCCTCCTTTCAACCGATAGGTCACTAACTTGACTTGACGGTATTTAGGAATTTCCATGTACTCGAAAAATCTCTCGATTTATGAAATCCAATCCAAAAAGTCTTCAACACCTAGGTTACCATTAAAGGCTGGAACATCTACCTTTAACTTAAATTAAATTCTCCTTATCCCTATTGTCTACATTGAAACCCTCCTTGAATCTGATTTCCACCGCCAAAATTAAGATCTGGAGCATCGTTATCAGATGAAGAATCCTCGTACACTTGATTCCTACGAAGATTTTCGTTGACATGTTCTCGTTGCTGTTCTATGTTGGCAGCTGAGCGGTGAGGAGCCAATCTTCCACCCCATTCAAACTGCTGATCTTGTCCAGCAATATTCATACGATCAAGACGATTAATCACCATTTCCAAAGCTGCTTGCACTTGACTCATTTGAACGTGTGTTTGTGCTAACTCCTGATCATTACGATCTAAACGTTCGATCTGAAGTTGAGTACTTGCTGATGATGATCCGTCTTCATCTCCTGCTGCTGGTGTAGTACCGATCATTGATAATAACCCTGGTGGAACAGGCAAAGTCTGTTCTGATACCAACTGATGCGAAATCGTATCAGAGAAAACGTTGCACGAGCGAGTATCGAAAAACATGGAGTTGTTACACGAACAAAACCCAGAAAATTAAACTCAAAATACTCCAAATCAAGAAACTTTGAGAGAAAACAAGAAAAACTAATAATTCTGGAAATCAAGTCATGTCCTACTGCTCTTATCTGACCCACTTATATAGGCAACCAATTCATGTGAAGAAGGAAGGAAAACAGACTAATACTATGAATGTAAATATGAAAGGAAAAAATGAAACAAAGCCACAAAGCCGCTGTTCGATGTACTGATCTATTGGAGTGTTGGTACATTTTCCATGTGCTGATTCTTTTATATTTCTTTGTCTTCTAAGTCTCCATAAGAAGATGTTCCACATAACAAACTCGTATAAAATTCCAAATTTTTTTTTCAATTAATCTTAAATACTCTCTCCGTCCCAATAAAAGCTTCACTAATTATCCAAAAGGGCGTCCCGTTAGAAGCTTCATCTTTCTTTTTTTGGCAAAGAATCTTTACTATTTCCTCCACTCATTTTCTCTCCTACATTATTTTAATACTCACAACACCATTATAATTTACTATTCCCTCCACTAATTCTCTCTCTTATTTTCAAATTACAGTCACAACATTTTTTTTTTTCCTTCAATTTCCATAATTTGCGTGTCCACCCGAAGCACTTATTAGGACGGAGGGAGTATTCTGAATTCTAGTACATTAAAAGATATCGGTATACTCCCTCCGTCCCGGTTCACTTGGCACCAATTTTTTGGGTGTATGAATTAAGGAAAAGTGATGTAAGAAAGAGAAAAAGTTAAATGTTGTGAGTATGAAGAATTAAATAGGAGAGAGAATGAGTGGGAGGAATAGTTAGGAGAGAGAATGTTGTGAGTGTAAAAGTGAAGTAGGAGAGAGAATGAGTGGAGGGAATAGTGAATATTCTTTTCTATTTTGGACAGTGCCAAGTGAAGTGGGACGACCCAAAATGAAAATTAGTGCCAAGTGAAGTGGGACGGAGGGAGTAGGTGTTAAGATCTTACCACGTAGGAGTATATAATTGTCTAAGCTCAACTCCCACCACCTTTGGAGAATCAATCGTCAACCTTATCTCAAGCAAATCCCATCCCCATTCAAAAAAGAAAAAGATCAATCTAATCAAATAAAAAAAGTTCCAAAATTACAGATCAAAAGCCCCCCAAAACGTGTTAAACTTTTCCCTTTTTTGGGTCCCTTTAACCAAATCAACATTCACACTCAAGAAATTATGCCCTATAATTAACCCAACCCCCCCCCCCCCCCAATCATCTTCAAATCACACCAATTTCTAGAGCGAGAAACCAAAATTTCTAGAGCGAGAAAGTAAAAAAAAAATGGAGAACATAGTACACAAAACAGTGGCCGTCAATGGCATAAACATGCACGTGGCCGAATTAGGCGAAGGCCCAGTAATCCTTTTCCTCCACGGCTTCCCTGAACTCTGGTACACGTGGCGCCACCAAATGCTCTACTTTTCCTCCCACGGCTACCGCGCCGTCGCTCCCGACCTCCGCGGCTACGGCGACACCACCGGAGCGCCGATTACCGATTCTACCAAGTTCACGACGCTTCATGTCGTCGGAGATCTGGTGGCGTTGATTGATGCTGTGGCGGCCGATCAGGAGAAGGTGTTTGTTGTGGGCCATGATTGGGGGGCTAATATTGCTTGGGCTTTGTGTTTGTATCGGCCTGATAAGGTTAAGGCCCTTGTGAATTTAAGCGTTGAGTTTTGGCCTCGGAATCCGAAGTTTAGGCCCATTGATGCTTTAAGAAAGATTTATGGGGATGATTATTATATGGTCCGATTTCAGGTCCAAATCTTTCCTTATCTCACTCTCACTCTCACTGTGTGTGTGTGTGTCTGCGTGAATTTATTTATTGCGCAGTCATATATTCTGTCCTGTCCAAAATATGTGTTCTTAAATCAAAAATTTTGGACTCGAGATCATATACTCCCTCCGTCCCTTTAATAACTTTAATAACTTCACTTTTTGTCAAAACGGGTGTCTCGTTTAAAGCTTTACCTTTTTTAAAATGACAAAGAATTTTTACTATTCCACCCACTCATTCTATCTTCTATTTTACTATTACACTTACAACATTTTTCAAATTTACTATTCCCTCCGTCCCATTAATAACTTCACTTTTTGTCAAAACGGGTGTCCCGTTTAAAGCTTCACCTTTCTTAAAATGACAAAGAATTTTTACTATTCCACCCACTCATTCTCTCATCTATTTTACTATTACACTTACAACATTTTTCAAATTTACTATTTTCTCCACGCATTCTCTCTCCTATTTTACTATTACAATCACAACATTTTCTCCACTCACCAATTTTCTTAATTTGTGTGCCGGAACCAAAATGATGAACTTATTATTGGGCCGGAGAGAGTATATCACTTTTGTTTTGTGTACCACGGGTTCCGTAAACGTGTAACGGTGATGAGTTATTTGGACTTGAGGGAGTATCTAGGTTAACCTAATTTAATGATTAGTGTAAGAAACACAATATTCATTTTGTCCTATAATAATGGTCTTACTTACTCCCTCCCTAACTAAATGAATGTCCAAATTTCGGGACATTCTCGAAATGTTTACTTTTGTATAATTAAAATATAAAATGCATAAATATTATTGTTTTACACTTTCTTAATATTTAGTTTTGCAAGTATAAAGTGACTAGTGAATCTTTATAGTAAAGAAACATTTAGGAACAAAGTTATTTAAAAAAACGGAAATTCATTTTGCGTCAATTTTTTTTTTATATAAATGGGCATGGGGCAGAGGGGGAATAATATTTTTTTCAAAATTAGTGTTACATCTTTAAATGAAGTAATCTTAGTTCAATTTTAGTAGTAACAATTAAAATTTTACAATGTTCTTATAATGTACTTTCAAGTTAAAGCACTAGTCAACTACAACACTTGTTATAGGATATTTCTAGTTTTACGAGTCAATTGCAAGACTTATTATGCGACTTAACGAGTAATGAAACTCGGAAGTCAAACTTTGTACATTCTTGCTTATACGAAATACACTTTACACATTCTTCATGTTCAAAGTTGAGATACTTCCTCAAAATCTTCTTGTCATTTCATATGTCAAGGTCCATTTGTGCGTGCGTGTGTGTTGAAGGTCATGTTTGAATAATGTAGGACTTGTACATACATGTTTAATTTGTACATATGAATTATCCTGATGGGACATCTTTGAAATGTTTATACATTTCAGGAACCGGGATCAATAGAAGCGGACTTTGCCCAAAATGGGACCGAAAGAGTTATAAGGAAATTCCTAACATACCGTAATCCCGGACCACTTATGCTACCTAAGGGCAATATTTTTGGAGATTCTCCCGATACACCAATTCCCTTGCCTCCTTGGTTTTTAGAGGAAGATGTTGCTTATTATACCAGCAAATACGAACAAACTGGCTTCACTGGGGGACTTAACTACTATAGATCCTTGAATTTGTAAGTCATCTCCCAACACTTAATTAGAATCAAAGTAACTTTGCGTACTGGGATTAATGATACTCCGTTGCCCCATATAGATAGTTCCAACTTTTAAAGAGTTTTGATTGAACTTCGACAACAACTTATATTAATTTGTTTTTCCTAATGAATAATCTAAAATTAGTTATGGATAGTATTTATAATGGTGTATCAATAACAATTTTTTTATTTTCAATTGGTTAATTATTTTTTCCTAAATCCTTGGTCAATGTTCAATCAACATTATCCTTGAAAAACCGAAACTATCTTTATGGGACGGAGCACAGGCAGAGCCACATTTAAAAAAAAATACTAGTGCATGCATTAGTAGTGTTAAGAATTTAGTGTTTTAGTGCAATTTATTGAAAGTCCCCCATTTATGTAAAGAAAAAATACACTCATTTTTTCTCCCTTTAAAAATACACTCATTTTTTCTCCGTTTTAGTTACTGAATGATTTTGACCCTTTTTCAAAAATTTCTGGCTCCGCTATCGTTACGGAGGGAATATTTAACTTGTTTAAGATTAGAGCATGATAAAAAGATTGGATTTCATTCTTTTTCGCCCCATTTTGACCGAAACTGGGAACTAACTGCACCTTGGACGGGAGCCCAAGTGAAAGTACCGACGAAGTTCATTGTGGGTGACATTGATCTGACCTATAACTCCTATGGGACCAATGATTATATACACAAAGGGGGGTTCAAGAAAGACGTGCCACTTTTAGAGGACGCGGTTGTTTTGGAAGGCGTTGGCCATTTTCTGAACGAAGAAAAGCCTGATGAGATCAACAAACTTATCCACGACTACTTCAACCAGTTCTCTGCTTGATCTTTACGTTCCGAGTCTTGAAGATTTGTGTTACATTTTGTTCTTGAGTTTATTGTGTCTTTTGTATTGTGAGAAGCTTCATTATGTTGTGTTTTAGACAACTTGTATTTTGTCCAACATTGTTCTTGTTTGTATCAGTGGTTGAATAAGTGTTTGACTTCTCTTCTGGTCAACATTGTGTGTGTGTGTGTTGTGCTCACACCTAGGCTGCTTATTCACCGTATGAAATGACACAAAATATCTTTCTTTGTGCAAAACGGTTGTTAAATCCGCTCATCAATATAAATGTCGCATTTTCTATTTTGATTCATTTCAAATATCGAGTTTCTGAATATAGAAATATATAAATTAGTAAAACAGTTTCTTTTAAAAAAATCATAGTGAATCAACCCATTAAAAAAAATCATAGTGGATCTTATTATTCTGGCCATTTCTCAATCTTTATCTATTATTGCAAACGAATTCAGTGCATCAAATTCTAGTGCCCTTCTACTTATCCTTTCCAACGAGGGAGAGTTAACTTTACCTTGCAACAAAAATGTATCCAAGAGATATTCTGGTTCATGTCCTCATATTTCTTGTCTCCTTCGCTCAACGAATAGGGATCTACGGACACGAGGTAAGAGGATTGGGTGCCGACGTCCATGGAGGGGAGGGAAATGACAAATTATGGGGGAGGGGGAGTTGGAGAGGGTAGGTGAGATCAGAGCGAGGGAAAGTCGATGGAGGTGAGGCCTGAGTGATTATGAAGTGATGGTGTTGAAAAGTGTTAGTGGTTGTACGAGGTGATTAGTTTTCGTTAACTTTTTCTAACATTTTTTGTGGTTGCCCGAGTTGATTAGTTTTTGTTAACTTTTTCTAACATTTTTTGAATGAAGTTAAAGTTGTTAGTTTTTGTTAATTTTTTCTAACATTTTTAGATGAAGTTTGGATGTCTAGGCAATCGAACGCGTATAGTAAGTTGAGTCGTTACGACTAATAAAAAAAATGGTTAAAACCGAAGATTAATCGAAATTGGAAAAAAAAATCAATTGACCTTAAACGTGGAAATGCATACACAAAAGTCAAAGAACTCCCCTATAATTAACTCAAAAAAAGTCAACATTCTATTTTTGAGTAAACACAAGCTCCAGATAGGCAATCGAGCATATCCACTAATCTCGGTATAGGAAAGCTATAAAGCACAGTAATATTGTTGATAGCTCTACTATCAATGAACATCCTCTACGAGCCATCTTTCTTTGAAGTTAATAAAGCTGGCACAGCAGATGAACTCATACTTACTGGAATGGATCCCTTTTTTAATAGATCTTCTACCATCTCTTGCAAAATTGCACTCTCCTTGGGATTCATCCGATAGTGAAGTAGGTTAGGCAAAGTTGCTCCAGGAACTAGGTCAATGGCATGTTATATGTCCCTCATAGGAGGTAGACCTAGTGGTAACTCGTCTGGCATTACGTCTTGAAACTCCTCCAACAATTCACGAACTTTGGGAGGATATTCACCTTTTGTTTCCACGGTCAGGACACCCTTTACTACTAAGGCCACCATCTCTTTTGGACTCCTTTGCATCCGCCCAAAAATATGCACCATTTTTAGTGACAAAAAATATTTATTTCTCGGGGCAGACTTATTCCTTAACCTTAGGACGCTCCACATAGGGAGTCAAAGTAATTCTTTTACCGCCCCACATAAACCTGTAAACATTATCTTTACACATGTATACAACATCTATGTCAAATTGCTAAGGCCGGCCTAACAAGTTATGGCATGCATCCATTTCTACTACTTCACAAACAACATTATCAGAATACAAGCCAATTGTCAAGGGAACTCGATATCTGTTTACTACCCTAACTGTCTCCACATCCTTAATCCAACCAATTTCATAGGGTTCAGGGTGCTTTTTCAACAGGTAACTCCAATTGTTCAACTAGTTGTATAGATATGATATTTTCTGAACTACCGCTATCTATAACAACATCAAAGCGTTGATTAGAAATACGACACCTGGTTCGGAAGAGTTCATGGCGCTGATTATCCTCCTCCTTCTTAGGTGAAAGCAATAGTCAGCGCACCACGAATGTTTTAGACCCCATCTCTTCTTCCTGAGCTTTATCAGATTCTCCTCCATAAGCCAAGTCTTCTACATCATCATCCTTGTCTCCATGTTCCACTATGTTCACCTGTTGTCGATCAGGACAATTATTTGAGTGATGTCCCTGATTTCCACACCTATAACACTTATCTCCCATGAATTTGTGATAGGGATTAGGAAGTTTAGGTGGAGGCTGCTTAGCATTTGCCTTATTTGCTCCCGCTCGTCCATCCACTACTGGTCTCTTATCATCACGATATCTATTTACTTGAGGTTCCTGCTCTTCCTTCTGAGTCTCCCTTGTATTAAACCAGTTTGACCCAAAGGTTGTTCTAGACATGCTACCCCGAATACTCTTCTTGTTCTGCAAATTTACCTCAGCCTTCATTGCTAGATTGTATGCCTCATAAAGCATGATAATTGGTTGAATACCAATCTCATCACGCACATTCTCACTGAGTCCATCAAGAAATCTGGAGATGAGTTGTCCCTCCGTCTCTAACACATTGTTACGAGAAGGCAAACGGAGAAACTCAGAATGATACTCATGAACAGTACGCTCACCTTGAATACAATGTTGGAATTGAGAAAATAGGTGTTGCTCATAGTCTCATGGTAAGAATCTAGCCATGAGAAGCCGCTTCATTTTAGGCCACGCCCCACAGGCTGCTTTCTTTGTCGCTGCCTGAAATTACCCGGATCGCGCGCGGGGACGCGGCGAGCGGCTTTCACAACTTGGGACCTCGCCGGGAGGAGAGGAGTCGCCGCGCCGTTTTGTATTATGAGCCTAAACTTTGAAAAAGGATAGTTTCAAAAAAGAAGTCATTTTAATTGATAGCCAAAACTTAGGAAAAGGCTTTGAAAAAGAGGTCGTTTTGATTGGTAGCTGAACATACGCCCCGTCCGCATGCAAACGCATGGGAAGTTTGAAAATTATTTTTGAAAAATGAGCCGGAACATACGAGCGCGATAAAAAATATGAGAGTAGCCACTCCATTTTTAAAGGAAAATTTCGAAAAACCTTTTGTTAAGAGAAATATGGGTTCGGGGGTCAGGTTACGTTTTGGGAAGAACGAGAAGTTCACCCAAAACGCCTCATAACAAGTCTTTATAATCTAACATCCATAATAGTCAACAAGTGTGTGCCATGTGTGAGACAAAATAGAATAAATGCATTTTCTATTAATAATGTGAGATAAATACAACTTGTGAACCACTTTGAGCGGGGGGTCACATCCCGAGATACAAAATTTAAGAACAGATTACAACTGAAAAGGCAGCTTCTGCAAAATGGCTAAATGTGTCGCGGGACACAGGATCTTACCTGGCTAGGTGTGTCGCGGGACACAGGACCTAGTCTGGCAAGATGTGTCGCGGGACACAGGATGCCATTTGCAGAAGCTTTACAAAATTCACTTGCAGCACAAACAAGAGACCAATTAGATCAAATTACAACAGATATGCATTCCAGAGACCACAGAGATTAAAATCAACACTCAAGAGGGTGTGGATATGAGGGATCCACACTCATCTTGATGAACATGCAAAATCATATAAGATTGGCTTAATGGCATGCAATAACATGTAAACAACTACTGATTAGCAGCATCTGAGACTAGAACATGAATTTCTAAATCGTAATTCTCCAATACTCATCGAATTAAGCATGGAGATGCTTGCATAATGAAGAAAAAGAGAGAGAAGAAAAGGAAGAGAGGATTTGTCACCTTTGTAGACTACAAATCCTATGCCAAGTTAGGTATAGAATCCTTTAGCTCAGCTCCAGAACCAGAATTAAACTTCAGTAGAATTGGATGTAGAGGTAGAGGTGTAGGATATAGAGAATTGTATGAGAGAGAGAATTGTGGGTGAGAGTGAGAGAGGAATTGTGTGTAAATTTCTGGGAATTACTGTGTGTACGCCAGTATTTTGGCAGAGTAACACTAAGGTAGCAAAAAAGGATCCAGAAATGGGAGGAGGAGGCCTTATTTTACAGGAGCCTCAGAATGGCAAAGAGTGTCGCGGGACACTCTATGTCCATTTTCAAATGGCACGATATGTCGCGGGACAGAATGAGCCATAACTGCTTTTTGACGCCAAATAACTACCTAGAACCTTCTTGAGTAATTCCCTATAGGTCCAAAAGCTTGGATTAATGCCCTATAGGTAATATCTCATTAAAGAACTTACGGAAAGTCCTCGAAAGTTCTGGAATAAAATATAAATGTACCAAAATGCCCCTAGTGCACTTTTATTGTATAAAAGACACTGTACGGGTCGCGAGTTGGATTGGGGTACTCAAATTAGCCCCTCAGCAACGTCACTTGTGGAAGAAGTGGGATTGTCGACAAGAAAGGATCCCAAGCCTAACGAGTGGCTGATGGGAAAAAGAAAGAAAGACCAAAGTGGTAAAATGGCTGGACCTTTTTGAGAAAGGATTCCTACGTATCCCTAAGAGGGAATCAAGCCGGATCGTAGTTCAGGAAATTAAGAACGTGCGGTGTCTCAAACCAAAGTGGTATGGATGACTATTATGGGGAAGTCGCCCGAAAGATTGACTATTATGGGGAAGTCACCCGAAGATTGACTATTATGGGGAAGTCGCCCGAAAGATTGACTATTATGGGAAAGTCGCCCGAAAGATTGACTATTATGGGGAAGTCACCCGGAGATTGATAATTATGGGGAAGTCTCCCGAAAATTTGACTATTATGGAGAAGTCGCCCGGAATTTGACTATTATGGGGAAGTCAACTGGACTTTGACTATTATGGGGAAGTCGCCCGAAATTTGACTATTATGGGGAAATTTGACTATTATGGGAAAGTCACCCGGAATTTGACTATTATGGGGAAGTCGCCCGAAAATTTGATTATTGAGAAATGAACAGGAAAATGTCAGGTGCAAAAACAGTAAAACAGGCCACAGGGGCAAAAGAGGAAAATTTGATTTATTAAGAAATAGAATTGAAAATGCCAGGGGCACAAATGGTAAAACAGGCCACAGGGGAAAAATAGTCAATCAGGCCACAAGAGCAAAAGAGTAAAAACAGGCCATATGGGCAAGGTGTGTCGCACGACTCCATGAGCCATGCGGACAGGTTTATTTAGGTTGAACAGTTCAACATTTGAAACATAACACCAAAGCAGCTGTCGAGAGAAAAGGAAGAGAAAAGGAGAGAAAACTAGGTTTCGATCAAAATTACTATCAATCTCGTGAAATCATGCCTCCTCGTCTACGTCCGATGAAGAAAGCGCAACAACAAGCGGAGTTAGCTGACAGAAGGAAGAAGATAAAGAGGAACCATCGACCGTTCATTCCTCAAACTCTGCGAGGACAATTATACCCACAAGTGGACAGGCACACTTCGGTTGGCAGAAAATCCGCGGTATGAATCTTACAAAACTTGTTAATCATTGATTTGAATTTTGATTTTTTTTGAAAAAATTACATGTCTAGGGTAATCGACAAAAATATGAAATTGCAATGAATTGAATTAAGAATTATGAATTAAACTAATTTAGTTAAAAAAGAGTGAGACGGAATCAAAAGAACATTGAACGGTTTTTCAAAGAAAATGAGACGGACCCGAAATGAGTATGATTGATTTTGTAAAGAAAAGTGGGACAGACCCAAAGTAATAATGACGATTTTGTGGAAAAAATGGGACGGAACCAGAGAGAATAACAATGAATTTTTGTAAAAAAAGTGGGACAGACCCGATGATTTTTTGTGAAAAGTGGGACAGACCCGATGATTTTTTGTGAAAAGTGGGACAGACCCAATGATTTTTTGTTGTGAAAAGTGGGACAGACCCGAAGAGAATATTGATGATTTTTGCTTTGTAATGATAGCATTAGGGCTGTAAACGAGCCGAGCCGAGCCGAGCTTTGAAGTTTCGAGCTCGAGCTCGAATAAAAAATATCGAGCTCGAGCTTTTCTCGAGCTCGAGCTCGAGCCCAGAATGTATGTTCGAGCTCGGCTCGAATCAAGTTTCGAGCTTTTCGCGAGCTGGCTCGCGAGCTTTTCGCGAGCTGCTCGAACTCGAGTTTTAACGAGCCGAGCTCGAGCTTCGACTTATTTTTTGAAAAAAATCTGAAATCAAACGAGCTTTTAACGAGCCGAGCTCGAGCTTCGACTTATTTTTTGAAAAAAATCTGAAATCAAACGAGTTTTTAACGAGTCGAGCTCGAGCTTCGACTTATTTTTTGAAAAAAATCTGAAATCAAACGAGCTTATAACGAGCCGAGCTCGAGCTTCGACTTATATATATATATATACTAAAATTTATTCGAGCTTTTAACGAGCCGAGCCCGAGTCGAGCTCAAACGAGTCGATCTCGAACAAAGCTCGTCGAACATACGAGCCGAACACGAGCCGGCTCGAAAAAATGACGAGCTTGAAAATCGGTTCGAGCTCGAGCTCGAGTTCACCTCGAGCCCACTCGAACTCGAGCTTTTTTCGAGCCGAGCCCGAGCCGAGCTCGAGCCGGCTCGGTTCGTGTAACAGCCCTAGATAGCATGCTTTCAAGAACATAATGACATGTAATTGACTGAGATATGTTTTAATACCTGTGTTGTGTTTACCTGCAGGGGTTACGCACGAGAGGGTCACCTGAGGTGATCGGCCGGCTTTGGAGAAGCTTGCCAGGTAGTGCAGATGAGGCACATTCGCCCAAGGGCCTGGTCTATGCAGCTGGATTTGGGCAATTCTTTGATATGGAAGAAGCCATTGGGGATACCCAGAGGAGTGTTGGGCTGATGAAAGCCTTTCGTCAGTTATGGCGGGAGACTACCAACTCTTTTCATTTTACTTGGGGTGAGGCCACAGTGACCCCTTACGACTTTGCAGTTATTACGGGGTTGCCGTTCACGGATCAGCCCATTTATACAGTTGAGCCTGCCGTTGAGTCCGAGCCCCTTGCTGAGGATGATATAATGGGGTTAGTCGGCTTCGCCCTTCGAGATAGGAAGGGAAATGGTTATGAGTTAGGTGAGATCCACGAGAAGATTGAGGAGCAAAGTCGGGCTTATCCTCCTGGTTTTGATGATTATGACAATAGCAGGCTTCGGGCTGAGAGATTGGCTAGGGCCTTTGTCTGGGCTGGATTATCTGATATGTTGTTCCCCAACGGCGCTTCTACCGCTCTTACCGCCCTTCTCGAGCCTCTGAGGATCTGGGGGAATGTGGGAAACCTGTCTTGGGGAGAAGCTGGGCTTGCTGAGATGTATCTAGCCCTAGATGACATCAGCAGGGGAGAGGCAAAGTCTTTTGACTGCTGTCAGATGACTTTTGAGGTATATTTTCATCCTTACCTTTATTTGAACATTCATTCGCATCATCAGTTTTGAACTGTCTGGTTTGTCTTTTTCAGGCTTGGACCTATGAGGTGTTTGGCGGCTACTCTTGGAGGATCAAGGATGAGTTCCCGGCCACCATTTATCCCGCTCTCCGCCGTTGGATCAAGGATGCCCGGAGACAGACTCGGGTAGCAGGAGTGAGGAGTAGGATGACGGCCTCCTACGCTGATACGATGTCGCTGCTGAGAGGGGTCCCCCATAACCTCTCTTTATTCCCCTGGGATAACAGATACCCAGCTGCGCACCTGGATTATGCTCTTCATCTGACAGAGTGCCGCAAATTGCTGGTGGACTTGACTGGAGATGCTCTGTACCTGGCAGAGAGAGTATATAGACAACACGGGGCTAACAGGCATGCTTTAGTCCCTGATGATCCTCCGGATAGGATGTGGTTCCCTTGCCAGCTGGACGATGTAGATGATCTGATTCTGGGTGTGGGGGCCCATCAGTACGCACATGAGGGGGACTATGCTTTGTATGTGGTCAGGAGGTTGCAGTCTCTTCAAGTCAGAGCTGGTTATGATGCTCAGGTTGCGGGGTCC
Source organism: Adenophora triphylla var. japonica (assembly GCA_022495995.1). Lineage (NCBI taxonomy): Eukaryota > Viridiplantae > Streptophyta > Magnoliopsida > Asterales > Campanulaceae > Adenophora > Adenophora triphylla. The sequence goes on from JAFEMH010006544.1 coordinate 90,139, forward strand.
TCGACTGGGTTTGTGGCTAGACCTCCTCTGCCTCCAGCTTACATTGATTATCAGGGTGGCGACTATGTGCGACGAGCTTTTATTCATATGACCCAGATCCATCCTCATCTGTAGCTCCCACGGGGCTCGAGATCCGTAAGTATTGTTTGCTTCATTCATCTCCATTATCAAGAACTGTTATCTGAAATTCTTATGTCTGCTTGTAACAGGTACCAGCCCAGGCTTACAGGCATATGGCTCGAGCTTTTACAGGTGCCGTGGGCATGATTAACAAGCTGCAGAAGGGCGTGAAATATTGGAAGAATCAGTGCCAGTCCCAAGGTTCGGTGAACGTCTCCCCTCCTGGTCAGCCGAAGAGGAAGAAGAGTAGATTTGATGCGAGTGTCAGTGGATCGAGGGTTCGGACCAAGAATCCCTCTGTGACTCTTCCTAGTTCCAGCGACGATGACGAGAACGATGATGATGAGATCGCTCCAGTTGATCCCCATGAGCTTGACTCTTTTATTGTTGATGAGGCGGATGATTATTACTGCTTGGAGACTGTGGCATACCAGGCTCCTTCAGACGATCCCGATGATGAGTCCGAGGAGGGTGAGGATGATGAGGAGGATGGAGATGATGAGGAGGAGTCAGAGTAGCCCCTTGATCAGATTGTGATTTGTTGATTATTGTACCCTGCGAGAAACAAACATTCTACTGCACTACTTTATTTTATTCAATTGACTAAGCTATTTTGTTAGCACATCTTTGTACAAGTTTGAACTTGGTTATTGTTAGTTTTTATTGCACGAGTCCATCTTATTTTGAAAATTTGAAAATGGATGGGGTAAAATGGATAGGGTGAGTGTGTATGTATGGTTTATGGCTTGATTGTGTTTATGGGATGATGATTGTATGGTTTGTATTTGTGGGTATGTGTATATGGCCAAGTGAACCCTCTCCCATGCGTTTGACATGCCCTGGTGAGTGCAAAGTACAGCAGATTTGCTGTTGTCTGATGTTGGCAAGTTGTGTCGCGGGATACAGGACAGAAAGTGGCAAACTATGTCGCGGGACACAGGCAGCCTAATGACAGGCTTTTCTTAACCAAGCTTCAAATTCATTTCAAGGAAACACCTTTTCCCAAGGTAAGAATTTTCAGCAACCCCAGAATCTACACAGAAGATCCTATGTATAAACAATCCCTTTCTACCAGACAGAGCCCCGATACGGAGAAATTTTTGTGAACCCATAATGCTAGCTAGAATCCTGATCGGATTCGGTCACCCAAAGAGATCCCGAACTGAATCTAGTGTAGCCAATGTTTTAAATGAAATCCCTGGGAAGTATTTGTGAACCCAGGAAGCAGACTCCCGTTATAAGTAACCACCCAAATAAGCCGTGAACTAAGTCTGGTGCAGCCCCACTTTGACAGAGTGTCATGTTACCGAACAAGGTTACCCAATCCTTCCATTTGCACCCTAGTCAAACAGTTATTGGAAAATACTCGGAAATATATACATGCAGGAGCATATTTTTTTTTGAAAGGTAGGAATGAATCCCGATATTGTGTAAAAACTCGCTTTGGGTTTGACTCTTTTGAGAGAGTATAATCGTAGCAAGGTATGGAAGCCCCTGGTGACAGAAAATCAGTGTTTAGCTCTGTACTCCTATTTTGTAGAATAAAGAAGACTTAACGAGACATATGGAAACTTGTTTTATTCACAATGATCACAAGACTGCTTAAAACCCTTTGTTAATGTTCGGGTCATTCAACCACTAATCCTGATATGAACAAATATTTTTATTAATTAAGAGAAAAAAACCAACCGATATCAAGGATCAAATTTCCTGGAATGTCGCCGAGAGACACGGATGCGAAGCCCCAGTGAGGCATTCACGAAAAGTGTTTTGAGAACAGAAAGGACGTGAATTTTCACAATAGTAGGACAAGTTCCTAATCTTGGAGAGGAAATGAAATATGCTCACATGAAACGACAAATGAAAGAATTGAATTTGCATAATCTGTGATTGATAGTCTTGAACCATGGCACATTAGGTTCCAATTTAAGCAAGCAATGAAGTTTTAATTTGATTTAGACCTTGATTAAATTGGGACTAGACTGCTATCCGGTAGGAACTGTAGCTGGGCTTTAGGGTTTCGATCGGCAATCGGGTGATTTGGTTCTTTGTTTGCATCATGACCTCTTGAGGTGAGAGGTTGGCTGGGCTTTTTGCTGACTAAACCTCTGAAAATGAGAGGTTGGTTTTCAAGGATGTGTTTGAGATTTCTATGGCGAGGAAATTGTGGTTGCATCTTCACTGCCTCTAAAAATGAGAGGTCAAATTTGGCTTCGGCGAGTTCAAGGGCAATGGGAGTATCCTCTGAAAGTGAGAGGATGGTTGGAATTGGTCAAGGTGTTGGCAAAGGGGAAATCCATGTTGTCTCTTTATGGTTTACGAGACTCCCTTTGAGTAAACAGCTAGATCCTTATTTGCTTTGAAAGAATCACTAGGGACGAGGATTTTTTTTCTTTTTTCTTTTTTTTTTCATCTTTTTTCTCTCATTTTTTATAGAGAGAGAACTTCTGCTAGCCCCTAGTGTGGATAACTGCATTTCGCCATTCTTGAGTTTGGAGGCGGTCAATTTTCCTGTGAATCATGGGATTCTCTAGGATATGTCTTTTCCTTCTGGAGATGGCTAAACGGGGTTTCAAAGCATGCCGATCTTGAAATGAAGGATATTGTTTGGTGAGGGTAAGGTAATGGCTTTCCTATGGTGAAAGGCTTCAGCTGCAATCCATACAGGATGACCTAAATGAAATTAAGGCTTCATTGCTTGCTTAATGCAAATTCATTGACCAACGAAATGATGTGTATGATGAAAAAATATGTGAGCATATGAGCCAAAGAAAGAGCACAGGAGATGCGAGATATGTGATTGGTAAGCTCCAACTTGAAGAGATCATCGATTGATTTTCTCACGCCAATTAATCTAAATATTAGCTATTTCAAGAGATTATTTGTTGAGCAGCACAAGTGATCATATAGAATAAAACCATTTCATTTAAATGTAATGTAGGTGTGCAAATGACGTCTCGAGTCTAGGAAGAAAATAAACAAAGACTTTTATTACTGAAAGAACAATAACTAGTCCAAAGTGGACTCAATAGACTCATGTCCAAAAGGGACATTCTAGAACCTATGAAAATTGAATGACTTCTTCAACTTTGGATGGGAGGGTACCCTGGGATTCCGACTCTCCCAACTCTATGGCATTCACAAATCTTTCATTGACAAACTCAATCATATTGACCCCAATGTTTGGAAGGGGATTGTTGAAAGTGTTGGGGCGAGGAGCTTTCTCAATCTTCTTGTCATCTATGATCCCTTGAATGATCCTCTTCAAAGTGATGCAATTGTTGGTGGTGTGGCCAGGATACTAATGGAAACGACAATACTTGCTCGCGTCCAGATTTGGGTTGGGGTTAACAGGACTATAGTTTTCAAGTGGCTTGATCATCCCAGTTCAAACCAAACCATTGAATGCTTCTTCGGTAGTCATCCCGAGATCATCAAATTTCTATTGCTGACGGGGCTGAAACTTCCCATTGTTCTGACCATTACCTCCTCCCTGAAGATTATTGACACTGTTATCCTTGACTGTTTCTTTTGCTTTCGGGGCCATTGAAATTGGATTTGCTGCTCTATAACGGAAGCCACCTCTACTACTGACATTAGTGCTTGGAGTAAGATTAAAGAGCCTGTTCTCACTACGAGCTCCCATTCCAACCGTCTCTCGCAAGTCAGGATACCATCCACTTCAAATAGCTTCTCTGAGAACTGGCTTCACACATGAAAGAAAAATATCTTTCTGGTCCTGCAGCGGAATTGGTTCGAACAACTCATTCAACTTTGCGTTCCACCTTTTGTAGAAATCAGTAATTGACTCATCGTTCTTCTGGATTGTACCAACCAAATCATCCCTGGTTGTACGCCATTCCAAATATCCACGGTACTTCTTAAAGAAAACTTCAGTAATCTGGATCAATTTTCTTGCTTAAGATCGAGAAACCACGTCAAAGCAGGACCTTTGAGGGTGTGATGGAAGTGCAGAGCCATAAATTCATGTGTGCAACCCATTGCTCCCATTGTCATCACATAAGTATCAACATGAGTCTTTGGACATGCAGTCCCGTCGAACTCCATCTTCGGCATCTTAAACTTGTGAGGGAGAGCTTTTACTTGTCCTGGATCCACTACCTTGAGTCCACTCGATCCCACGGTCAACCTATCAATCTGCTGCTGTATAACCTTCATTTGCTCCAACAGAGCGGCGACTTCAGGAGTTACATTAGAAGGCTAAGGAACAGTGGGAGACACGGTTGAGGAAGGCACAGAATTGATTGGCTGGAAGAAAGGATTCTCAAAAGGATGCATTGTAGGCAAGGAAGCTGGCGGAAGACTAAAAGTACTCGGGATGTTCAAATTGCTCTCAAACAAACCAACTAAACTAGGCACTTTATTCCCATACTGATCAAAACCATTAAACTGCACCACATTCTGATTACCCAACTGCTGAGAACCTCCTTGAGCTGACAGATGTCCAAAATGACTTGCACTTGGCAACACAGGAAAATGCGCATTCTGGAATGAAGAATTCTAATTCTGAAGCGGAGCACTAGCAGTCAAATAAGGAGTTGATCCTGGATACTGAGTTGACCCAAACTGACGTTGCATAGGCGATGAACCAAAACCATGAGTTGACCCCATCAATGGCTTAGAAAATCCTCCCTGAGGCTGAGACTGATTAAAAGGAGGCTGCAGAAATCCTTCCTGATTGAACTGATAACCAGAGAACTGATACTGACTTTGGTACTTGGACCCATCTTGTAACTGAGGACCACGAAAGTGACCGCCCGAGAAACCTTCTTGATGCTGGGAACTAGGAAGCCAAAAACCCTGAAGACTTTGCTGAGGCTGAGGCTGATGACTATTCTGAAACTGCAACCCAAACTGACTAGGAGGCATGGAAGCATTGGGATTCGGTGACGACATCAAATCGTAGAAGCTTGGTTGCATCCCTCCAACTCTGCCAAGACCACCTTGAGGATTCAACTGCATACCCTGATTCTGAGCTTGGTTTGGTTGAGGTGACGGAGGAGGGGTCTTACCTTGTGCATTCATGTCCCATGTGCTTTCATGCGGATAGGTCGAGAAGCATAAGTAAGGGGAGGAGGCATAGCATTGTAGGTGGGTTGAGGAAGGAGAGAAGCATTTTCGGCCCCAAGGTCAGTGTTATTGGCATCAGTGATCTCCTCGTATGATCCATCCTCACGCCTTATCATGGCGATACCTCGAATGCGCATCGATTCCACAAAGTGCTCATGCATTTCATCTTCCATAGCCTTAGCAACCTGAGCAAGCATCTGGGCCTCACGCTCACGAGCAAGAGCGGCTTCAAGGGTAGCCCGCAACTCTTCAATAGATAAACCATCCGCACTCTGCTGACCCACGGCATGCGAACCTCAAGACTGGTTGGCCATAACATTCTCTGCACTAGACATCTCGGTCTATGAATCAAAAGAATACCACTCGGATACTGTAAATGTCTCTGTTGCCTCGGGAACACGGACTAAACGAGCACCAAGAACCGGAGCACGGAACCAACTTATCGTAGCTGCAGAGGTAAAGAGCTTTGATAAGGTGTGTGAGAGGGAAGAAAGGGAAAGGAGATGGAAGCCGGACTTGCGCAAGCTTGTTATTAATGTTCAAGTAGAAAACAATATCTTTTAGAAGCCCTAGGTACGGTTGGAAAAGAAGAAGCCTTCTTTTTCGCAATCTAAACCTTGAATGGGAACCTAAGGATATACCATTCGAAATATACCAAATGAATTGTATAAAAAATTAATAATAGTCAATAATACCAATACAAGACCAAAGCTTTATGGAGCGGACGAGCAGCATGACGGGTATTTCTGAAGAATTTCAAGAAAAAATCGGGCATGACCTCTCGTCGGTACACGTTGGCACTGCGGCATGATCTCTTGTCGAAATCATGTTGCAATGGCAACATGCCCATACATGCTAGGTCGTGTAGGTATTATAGCCAATGATTAAAATTCATACAATTTATTTTAGTATATTTGAAAATGGTGTATCAAAAACCAACCATTTAGGGTAGGCTTAAAAAGTGTGATCCAACCTAGGGTGCATCTAGGGTGCTAGGATTGATATCAGGCGCTCAAACGTAGGCGACATACATCACCGTCCGCGATGCCGTCAATCGCTCCAAAAATGGGATCTAGAACTAGTGAGGTAGTGTGCGGTTGACTATATTACATTATTTGAGAAAAAGATTTTTTTATTTCCTTTTTTTTGAAAGAGATGACAAAGGAAAACAACACTACTCACACTAGAAACCACAGGGTACAATAATCAACATATCACAATCTGATCAGGGGACTGCCCCTCAATCAAAACCTGAAGAAAGAAATCCATCCCTGCAGACTGGCCAACTATGTCGCGGGACATAGGACATAGCTGGCAAGACTTTTCGAACGACTTGGCAAGCCAGAAATCCAAAATCCAAAGCAGGAATAACAACCAGTCCTCATCATGACAAGGACTCATCTCATAGCCTCATCTCAACAGAATAAGAATATACAGAAGCATGGCAAGCAAGAGAGCATAGAAGGAGCACACATAAGGTCACAAACAAGTAACACACAAGTGAATACAAAGGATGTTAGAAAGAACGAAAGCTTGACCCACTATTTGAAAACAAGTTTCAATTCCCCAGCAGAGTCGCCACTGAACATACGCCCCGTCCGCATGCAAACGCATGGGAAGTTTGAAAATGATTTTAGAAAAATGAGACGGAACATACAAGCGCGATAAAAAATATGAGAGTCGCCACTCCATTTTTAAAGGAAAATTTCGAAAACCCTTTTGTAAAGAGAAATATGGGTTCGGGGGTCAGGTTACGTTTTGGGAAGAACGAGAAGTTCACCCAAAACGCCTCATAACGAGTCTTTCTAATCTAACATCCATAATAGTCAACAAGTGTGTGCCATGTGTGAGACAAAATAGAATAAATGCATTTTCTATTGATAATGTGAGATAAATACAACTTGTGAACCACTTTGAGTGGGGGGCCACATCCCGAGATGCAAAATTTAAGAACAGATTACAAATGAAAAGGCAGCTTCTGCAAAATGGCTAAATGAGTCGCGGGACACAGGATCTAACCTGGCTAGGTGTGTCGCGGGACACAGGACCTAGTCTGGCAAGATGTGTCGCGGGACACAGGATGCCATTTGCAGAAGCTTTACAAAATTCACTTACAGCACAAACAAGAGACCAATTAGATCAAATTACAGTAGATATACATTCCAGAGACCACAGAGATCAAAATCAACACTCAAGAGGGTGTGGATATGAGGGATCCACACTCATCTTGATGAACATGCAAAATCATATAAGATTGGCTTAATGACATGCAATAACATGTAAACAACTACTTATTAGCAGCATCTGAGACTAGAACATGAATTTCTAAATCGTAATTCTCCAATACTCATCGAATTAAGCATGGAGATGCTTGCATAATGAAGGAAAAGAGAGAGAATGAGAGGAAGAGAGGATTTGTCACCTTTGTAGACCACAAATCCTATACCAAGTTAGGTATAGAATCCTTCAGCTCAGCTCCAGAACCAGAATTAAACTTCAGTAGAATTTGATGTAGAGGTAGAGGTTTAGGATATAGAGAATTGTATGAGAGAGAGAATTGTGGGTGAGAGAGAGAGGAATTGTGTGTTAATTTCTGGGAATTACTGTGTGTACGCTAGTATTTTGGCAGAGTAACACTAAGGTGGCTAAAAAGGATCCAGAAATGGGAGGAGGAGGCCTTATTTTATAGGAGCCTCATAATGCCAAAGAGTGTCGCGAGACACTCTATGTCCATTTTCAAATGGCACGATATGTCGGGGGACAGAATGAGCCATAACTGCTTTTTGGCGCCAAATAACTGCCTGGAACCTTCTTGAGTAATTCCTTATAGGTCCAAAAGCTTAGATTAATGCCCTATAGGTACTATCTCATTAAAGAACTTACGGAAAGTCCTCGAAAGTTCTGGAATAAAATATAAATGTACCAAAATGCCCCTAGTGCACTTTTATTGTATAAAAGACACTGTACGGGTCGCGAGTTGAATTGGGGTACTCTCAGTAGCCAAAACTTGGGAAAAGGCTTTGAAAAAGAGATCGTTTTGATTGGTAGCCAAAACTTGGGAAAAGGCTTTGAAAAGGAGGTCGTTTTAATTGGTAGCCAAAACTTAGGAAAAGGCTTTTTTGAACAGAGATTGTTAGGTTCGGAGGTCACGTTACGTTTCGGGAAGAGTATATTGAGATCACCCGAAACGCCTCGTATGTCGAGTCTTTCTACCTTTCTCGAAAAGTGTGTGTGTGTGTGTGTGTTCGTGTTGCTTTTGAAAATGAGCTTGAATGACAAGCTTTAATCTTGGTTTGAACAAACGTTGATTTTGGTAAAAAGAGCGTTTGAATGACAAATGTCGATTTTGAGTTTGAAATGAGCGTTTGAATGACAAACGTCGATTTTGAGTCAGAAATGAGTTCGAATGACGAACATTGATTTTGAGGGGTTTTGAAAAGGAGTTCGAATAACGAACTTTTGGTTTTGAATCGGGCATTACGATGTTACCAATTTTTATGAAAATTATGGTAAATGAAATGCTATCAACGAGTCATTTGTGACTCGGACATTTGTAAGTAAAATACTATCAACAAGTCAAACGGCTTGGACTTGTAAATGACAGTATTGAAATGCGGTATCAACGGATCAAACAATCCGGACGGTAAAAATGCGATCGACGAGCCAAACGACTCGGATTTGTAAAGGTGCGTAAAGTAAATAGCAATATCGACGGATCAAACGATCTAAACTTGTAAATGACAATCACGAACCAAACGGTTCGGACGGTAAAAATGCGAATCAACAGATCGAACGATCCGAACGGTAAATGACAGAAAAGTAAAAATGGGACTTGAACACCGTTTTAACCCGAAATTACTTCTCTTATGGGAGAGAAGATGATTAGGGACTAAACGTATCAAGTCCCGTAGACGGTGTTTTGTCTACATTTTTAGAACTTCGACCGGATAGAAAGTAGCATTTGACGCGTAAATCGAGATAAAACGGAGTTTAGAGAGTGAGAGTGTTACCAATGGCTAGGTATTGACTCTTTGGCTCGGAAAGGCGTATACGGGATACGATTTGGTGTTTGGGAGGTGTTTCGGAAGTGTTTGGCTCGTGTTTGGTCGGAAAACGTGGTTTTCATGCAAATCGAGCCATTTATGGGGCTCGCGAGGGTGTTTGGTTGGCTGGAACCGTGAGGTTTTGATGGAGAGTAATATTTTTCACCCTCTTTACTGAAGGGGATGGGCTGTATTTATAGGGGGTGAAAATGAAGAACAGGCAGTCCGGCCTAAACTTCAGTTTGAGGGACTTTGGAGGTATTTTGGAAATTGCAGGTAATGGGCCGAGGAATGCGGTTTTTCAGTAGAAGAACAAAGTCGGACGGGCCTAACACTCAATTTCGAGGTATTTTGGACTTTTCGCCCTTGAATTTGATTGATGGAGATGGGGAGAATTTTGTGTGCCACGTGTCCCTGTGAGTCACCAAGATAGGGTTTTTGTCCCGTTAATTCCAGTTTTGACTGTTTTCTAAGTAACTGTCCAAGAAAATGTCCGGAACAGCCCCGAAAAGTCTCGGAAATTGCATATTTCAAGGAAAGTGGTACTTTGATGTGTGATAACGTGTGTTGAGTACCCTTTGGAATTTGGATGCACGGGGCAGTCCTGGGAAGTCTCGTTGACTCGGAAAGGGGAAATTAACGGATTTCAGTTAACTTAGAAAGGGCCAGTTAACGGATTCCGGTTAACTTTTAACGGATTGTAACAATCCGTATTTGGGTACTTACAGTAGTCCCTCAGTGACGTTACTTTCGAAGGAAGTGGGGTCGTTAAAAAAGATAAGGATCCAAATCTGGGGATGCCTTATTGGAGAGACCTGAGCGGCCAAATGGCTGGACCCTTAGCGAAAGGATTCCTACGTATCCTGAGCGGGAATCAAGTCGATCGTAGTTCATAGGTGCGAGGGCATTTCGTAGGGACCTCGACCCGCGGGGAATGATTAGGAGGAGTTTGTCCTGGGAGACTGATTTGAAGGTGTCTAAACCTGAGTGCAATTATTTGGAGGCGTCTGAACCTACGGGAGACTATTTGGAGGCGTTCTAACCTGAGAAGACTGTTCAGAGGCATCTGAACCTACGGGAGACTGTTCGGAGGCATTCTAACCTGAGAGAGACTGTTCGGAGGCGTCTGAACCTACGAGAGACTATTCAGAGGCGTTCTAACCTGAGAGAGACTGTTCGGAGGCGTCTGAACCTACGGGAGACTGTTCGGAGGCATTCTGTTTTTAATTGAAACTTGTTTACGATCCTGCCAACAGCGAAATCCACCGAAGGTGAAGATAAAGATACTGAGAAATAGGAAGAAGAGAAAAAACCAAAACTGTAATGGAGACAACAACTGAGAGTTCTACATGATAACACGTCCAATCTGAAGCTTTATGTTAGAAGGGTCTTCATCTCTGAAGAATTTGATGAGCTTTTGCCCAAGTATCTGAACTTCCTGCTGGTAATGCCATTTTTTCTGTAATATAACCATCACATAGCATGGTCATTGAATATGTTTTAATTATTATTTCATTCTATTAGGGTCTTGTCGATTCCGACACCTTACCACTTAATGTTTCCTCTCCATATATTGATTTTTATTTGATTTTGACCTTTGCAGCACAAAGTCGGGTGGCAAACTAATTTCACTAGATCAGTACATCTCAAGAATGAAAAGTTGGCAGAAGGATATCTTCTACATTATAGGAACTTTAAAGGAACAGTTAGAGAAATCTCCATTCCTGGAGAGGCTTTCAAAGAAAAACTATGAGGTAGGGTTAGTTCGGGCTATGATTTTGAAGAGGACATACGTAGATATATGTTTATGGTTTGAGTTACTTGACATGACTTTGTATGAGTATTTTTAAGATAGTTAAATGCAAGTGTTTTTATTTTAATAATTGTGTATATGGTTATGCCTAGATTGATTACAATATAATATTTTCTGTCGTATTCTTGTATGTGTTTGTGTAAATTGCAAAAATATGAATGGTGGGTTGGATCCAATATAAAAACAATACAAAATATTTAAAGCTTGTCAAATGTATTTGGGAAGGCAAAAACAAAATTGCATCAATGGTATTTGGGAGGGACAAAACCGTCCCAAATAGTTTTTGGAAGGGCAACCGTAGTTGTGCCAAATGTATTTCGAGAGTGTGAATGTGTGCCCAAATTTTTTGGATTCACGCGAGTTTGAAGACATCCGGTTTAATTTGAAAAACGGAGTCGCCACGCCATTTTGATTTCCTCAAAACTTTGAAAAAAAGGATTTTAGGGTTCGGAGGTTAAGTTACCCCTTGGGAAGAACGGATCGTCGTTCACCCAAGGTGCCTTGCCATAGCAAGTCTCCTTAGATTCCGTTTATCGTGCTTGCTTGCGTGCTTTCTTGTGTGCATGTGTTTGAATAAAAGGGGAGGGAATGTCCCAAGTTGTCTTCCGGACGTACAAACCATTTATTGGTTGTCGCTCGGGATTTCTTGGATTTTATGTATTCGGGATTTTGATCCCGTCCTCATCTTGGACTTGTGATCATCGCTTTTTAACCTCGGGACTTGCGTGATCGAGAGAAGGACTCTCTTTTATAGTCCAAAAATGAGGTTCTTTAGGAAGGAATGTCCTTAGCCCATCAATCCTACACCTTAAGACGATCGAGCTCATATATGTGTTTCATGCTCGTCTTAAGTGATAATTGGAGATATAGGTTCAAGGTTATCCCTTTCTAAAGATATTATGGCACCTTTAATGAAAGAAACGATGTAAAGATAGGATCTTTACACCGGTCCGTTCCAAGGTTGTTAATGGGGACATGGGGGAATGCATGTAAAAATGACATTTTTAGTGAAAATATGACATTTTTGGTTTTGCAAAGGATGCTTTTTGGTTTAAAGAAGTGATCTTTATGCAAAGGATGCATTTTTATGAAGAAATTGATACTTAATATGCAAAGGATGCACTTTTATGTAAAGACATGATTTTTATGCAAAGGATGCATTTTTATGTGGAAAAATAGTATTTAATATGCAAAGGATGCATAAAGATTGTATTTTGAAAGCAAGGGATGCTAACTTTGATGATAAAGCAATGACTTTTAATGCAAATGATGCATGAAAATGGATTTTATGTGCAAAGGATGCATTTTGAACATAAAGATTGCATTTTTATGGACAAAGGATGCATAAAGATGATATTTTTATTGTAAAAGGGGGTTTTTAGGTGCAAAGGATGCACCTTTGATTCAAAGATTACATTTTTAATAGCAAGTGATGCCTATTTCATGCAAAGGGGGATAGGGGGTATGATAAAGATATGATCTTTATGTTGGAACATAAATGATCCATTAACCATGAACCGACTCACAACTAGATTAAGAAGAGAAGGAGAAGAAAAAGAAGAATAATACGGAAGCGTGTACCTTGTGATTCCATGATTGTTCTTAGTCTTGTTCTTGAGTAAACGAAGTATGAAGATATTCTTCATTGTAGGGAAGAGTAGATCTTCTAAATGATGAGTGCCCTTATTCTCTTTAATCTTCAAGTACTTAGGAAGAGTTTTGGACTGAATGAGAATAAAAATAAGTGAATTCATAGGCTTGATGGATAGGCCTTTATATAGGAATCCAAGGGGCACTTCATTTAGGGACTACACCCTTTCATAAAGATGATGGTGTGAAGTTACCATTATGCCCATCATTTAATGGTACTTACACCTAATGGAATTCTACACATTTTGTCTATACTTTAACATTATTAAATGATTATAACAAATGGAATTAAATAACACATATTAATTAATCCATGTTCTAACAATCTCCCACTTGGATTAATATTAATATGTATCTTTTACTAAATAAATTCCTTAATCATTTATAACATGAATGACAACCCTTATGTGCACGTTTATTGTCATCCAACACAATCCCGTCCATTAGTCTTATAAGTATAGGGACTAAAGGGGCAGTCGTTGTAATTGATTCGCAACTAAACCCACATTAATCACATATATATATCCAACTAAACGACATAGATTAAGTATAGATATGTAGCATGGAATATTAATGAATATATATATGAAGAACTTATATATATATATTCTCCAACTAGTCCTACTTAACCAAATGAGATCAATGTAAATAAAACAACACAAAGAAATAGAAAACAACACAAACTCCCACTGATTTAAGCATTATCAAAAGTCGTTTCACCTATATGAGCAGTATGCTCATGAAACATCAAAAGAGATTACGCTTTACAAAATGGATCCAATAACATGGAGTTTGATCCTATAAGTTGTATATCTATTTGTTCATTTTATATTTATTTCTCTTCAACAAGAGACATAACCATATGATGTCTTTCGACATTTCTGCATCCACTAAAACATAATCAGAATAATTAATGATCTCAAAATTGATCCGATTTATATACATAAGCATGTAGTTTAATGTTTTATAGGTACTTCATCATTCTTTTGGATGCGACTTAATGTTCTTCTTTTCGAATTGCTTTGGTATTGACCAAGCATCCAATAATAAATGCAAGGTTTGTACGAGTACAGACTTGCGCATACATTAAGCTTCCTACTGCCGGTGCATAAGGGATATTTTCCATATACTTGGATTCAAAATTAATTTTAGGACATTGCTTTAAACTGAATTTATCTCCCTTAGAGATAGGGGTGTCATGTGGTTTACAATTTTCCATACTAAACCTTTGTAATACCTTCTCTATATAGCTCTTTTGTGATAATCCCAAAATACCTCGTGAATGATCACGATGAATTTGGATTCCTAATACAAAAGATGCCTTACCAAGATCTTTCATCTCAAATTTGTTTGAGAAATTTCTTAGTTTCTTTTAGAAGGTCCTTATCATTACTAGCAAGAAAAATATCATCCAAATATCATCCACATATAAGACCAAAATAATAAATCTACTCCCACTGAACTTATGGTACACACAATTTTTACCAAGATTCATTTCAAAGCCAAATGAAAGAATAACTTGGTTAAATTTTAAGTACCATTGACGAGATGCTTACTTAAGCCCATAAATGGATTTCTTAAGTTTACAAACCAGTTGACTAGTTTGATCCGAATTAGTCACCATTTACGGTTTCTTCATATAGATAGTTTCCTCAATGTTGCCATTGAGAAAAGCATCTTAACATCCATTTGATGAAGCTCAAGATCATAATGTGCCACTAATGCCATAATGATCATAAAAGAGGTTTTAGAAGATTTCGGAAAAAAATATTTCTTTATAATCAATGCCTTCCTTTTGAGTAAATCATTTAGTAACAAGACGTGCCTTATATCTTTCCATATTACCTTGCTAATCCCTTTTGGTTTTAAATATCAATTTATAACCAATAGGTTTTACACCTTCAGGTAATGGGACAAGATCCCAAATGTCATCGTCTTTCATTGATTTTAACTCCTCATTAATGACATTGATCAACTTATGAGAATTAGAACTATTAATGGCTTCATGGAAGGTGATTAGATCATCTCCCAATAAACCTAAGGTGTCCTCATTCTCCGCAAGATACATATCATAAATATCCGGAATAATATTTCTTCTTTCTCTAGTAGATCTCCTTAAGGGCATCGGTTCATCCTCATTTTGAGGTTGTTGAATTTCATTATGTCCAACATTTTCATGTTGTCCGTTATTTACGGGAGTCTCTATATTATTTTGAATTGTATGTTCTTTGTTGAATTTCAGGTACAATTACTTGATTTTCAACAGGAACTAAAGTTTGAGGAACAAAGAGTGGTTCCTCTAACTCTTCAAATTCAAAATCATTACTATTTCTCCCACTAAATTCAACATCCTCAAGGAACCTAACATTGTCAGTCTCGAAAAATGTTCTAGTTTTCGGGTCATAAAATTTATATCCCCTAGATCTCTCGGCATACCCTACAAAATAGCTACTAACAGTATTAAGGTCCAGTTTGCCCTAATTAGGCCTATAAGGTCTAGCTTCTGCTGGACACCCCCATACATGAAGATGATTTAAGGACGGTTTCTTATTCATCCATAACTCATAAGGGGTTTTGTTGGTAGCTTTTGAAGGTGCTCTATTGAGAATATAAGCTGCGGTTTTTAATGCTTCGCCCATAATGAGTGAGGTAAAGAAGTACAAGAAAACATACTTCTTACCATATCTTTAAGGATTCTATTATGTCTCTCCAATATACTATGCTAGGTTTTCCCGACATGGTGTAGTGAGGGACAATCCTACACTCTTCAAAAATTAGCGAGTATAAAAGACCCGGACGTTATTCACCCAATACGTTATACCGTCCGTAGTTTTCACTACTATGATCGGATTTAACGTTCTTAATAGTCTTTCTTATGCCTTAAAAGACTTGAAAACGTCCAATGATTGAAAATTTACATGAAAAAAATAATGTATCCATAACGAGAGTAATCATCCATGAACGTAATGAAATATTGTTGACCATTCCATGAAGGGTTAATGAATGGTCCACAAATGTCCATATGAATTAGTTCCAAGACGTTTGATACTCTCAAAATTCTATTTCCTTTAATGTTTGTAAATTTATTCTTTAAAACACTTAATGCAAAAGTTTTATCCGGAGTATCAAGTTGTTTTTAGGATTCCCTCCGACATAAGCTTTATCAATTCTCCCTTTGGAGATATGACCCAAACGCCTATGTCATAGAATACAAGAATTTTCACTTGATAACTTTTGCTTAGTGCCTTTAGTTTTGGTTTCATTATTATGGGACTCATTAATATTATTTACTGTTTGAAGTAAATAAAATTGTCATTGTTAAGATAAAGTACTAATACCGACAACTTCGGAATTAAAATAAGATCACATTTATTATTACCAAATGAACGGGAATAACCTTCCCGATCTAATACTGTGACTGATATCAAATTCCGCCTAAATGACGGTACAATAAATGTATTATTTAATACAAAATAATAGCCAGTACCTAACAAAAATCCCTATGCCTATAACTTCAACCGAATTTTTCAGCTTCCATATAGATGTATTTCTCATCTTCACTGGAGATTCGGAAATTCAGGCAACCCTGCATACATGAACTAATGTGAGTTGTTGCACCAAATACAACCACTATGTATATTAAGGAATTGAAATCAAATTGCCTTAGTACAAACAAGACCAAATGACATACCATCCTGAACTCGCCATTTGCGATACTTATGGTAGTCGTTCTTCATGCGAGTAAGGTCCTTGCAAAAGAAGCATTTCTTGACTTTATGATCTTTAAATGATCCCTTATGCTTTTTACTTGCAACCGCAATTTTCTTCCCTCTTCTCTTAATCCCACGAGAAGAAGTAAATGCTGAGTGAGTACTTTCTAATTTGAGATATTTCATCCTATTTTCCTCTAATGTCATATGTGAAAGTAATCCATTAATATTTCACTTTTTCTTTTGATATTTATAGGTCACTTCAAAAGGACCAAATTGAGGAGGAAGATAGATCAAAACTAAGTGCACGAGCAAATCTTCCGAAATCTCTAACTTAAGTGCCTTTAGTTTGATCGAAAGATGAAATAATTCAATAATGTACTCCCTAAGATTTTCTTCACCCTTGTATCGAATGGAAACAAGTTTCCACAAGAATTCAAGAAAAATCTCAGCATTTTCGATCTCAGAGACATTGTCCAAAAATGTCTCTGAAACTGCATTTTCCATGATCATTAGACTCACGTGGTTGGACCGTTCCCATTGCTCAACATTTTTCCGTTCTATAACGGTATTTCCTTTAGTGAGAGCAGCGGGACTTGATTCCCCTAATGCGTGATCGATGTCCATATTGCCTAAGATCATCGTTATATTATTTTTCCAAGTTTTAAGTTTAGTCTCAGTAAGCAAAGGTACATCATTTATAGCAGTAGTTACGGATGAAGCATTAATCAAATCTGAAGGAGAAGAATAAGAATGAAACAAAACATATATAAGAAACTACATAATGATTAATTATATCAAATGAATTCCATCAAAATAAAGATAATCAATATGACATCAAGACTAATCTTTGGATTGCGAATTGACTCACAATTTGATTTATCTTAGGGTAAACAAATAGCTTAAACAACACACTTTAAATACTTGCCTTCCTTTGGGCCGGATCAAGTACAAAAAAAATGTCCTAAAGTTTAAGGTACTTGTTTACCGGTAATAAAGAATATAAACAACTCATTTTAAACACCCACCTTCCTTTGGGATGGTTCAAAGTATTTAAAATGACCTAAAGTTTAATTTCAATTATTACCCATGAATGCAAATACTTAGTCAACAACAAGGTCTCCTTTGGGAAACAACCATGTTATCACATATCAATATTTGCATTCATCTTTTAACAAGTTTGAATTCAATCAACAAGGTCTCCTTTGGGAAACAAGCATGTTAATTTTGTCCAAAAAGTTAAGGATATAATTAATCGGAAACATAAGGCCTTAAGGTAAATTTGAAACTTTAAAGGGTAAGAAAACAACGAAAATTTATTAATAAAAGACAATATCCTTTTGTTCTACCCGTCCATTCTTAAAGTTTAACAACTCTAAGAACCGCCAATCAGCGTGACTGGTGTCCAGATATCATATTTTACCAATAAATTATCAAAATTCTGGAAAAATTTGAGACTGAAGTCTCTCTGGACGACTCGTCCCTTAGGGAACGACTCGTCCCTAAGGGGACGACTCGTCCATGAAGGAGGGACGGATGAATCAGAAGCAACCTATTCTGGAATTTCAAAGGGGACGACTCGTCCCTTAGGGCACGACTCGTCCCTAAGGGGACGACTCGTCCCTATAAGGGGGACGCCTGAATCAGAAAGGTCCCATTCCAGAAAATTGATGGGCACGACTCGTCCCCCACGGGACGACTCGTCCCCAATGCCCAGAATTACGAACAGTCACTAATTTTAAACCCTTTTATGAACAGTTTTCCAACCAAATTTCCCTTTTAATGCATTATAATTATTGTCTATGAAAATGGGACAAGTTTTCACTTTAATTAACATGATTCAAACAAGTAGACCTAGATTTACACACTCCAAACACATGATGTTGGCTATGTAAATGGGGTAATCTTGTATGAACCATTGTGTCTCTTAAAACTTGATCTTACCATTATTGCCAGAAATTGAATGAAGTTCTTAATTTAATGGTGACTCAATTTTCAACCAAAGTAAGTAGATCCGCATACTCACAACACATTAAAAAAATGCGTGGCTATGCATATGAACAAACTCACAACGCATCCAAGGATGGTGGCTATGTTCAAAAATGGGATAATCTTACATTAAGGATTGAAAGCCTTTCGAGTAAAACCAAAATTCAGAAATAGAATGAAGTTATGAACATAATACTCTTAGACAAATGAGTATTATGTACAAGAACAAAACCAAATGAAATCACACAAGGATTACAAATATGAAATAAATTAAAGCACAAGGCTCTATAATAATTTCAAACTCAATCTAGTATATGAGTAGGCTCTGATACCAATTGTTGGAACATAAACGATCCATTAACCATGAACCGAATCACAACTAGATTAAGAAGAGAAGGAGAAGAAAAAGAAGAATAATACGGAAGCGTGTACCTTGTGATTCCATGATTGTTCTTAGTCTTGTTCTTGAGTAAACGAAGTATGAAGATATTCTTCATTGTAGGGAAGAGTAGATCTTCTAAATGATGAGTGCCCTTATTCTCTTTAATCTTCAAGTACTTAGGAAGAGTTTTGGACTGAATGAGAATAAAAATAAGTGAATTCATAGGCTTGATGGATAGGCCTTTATATAGGAATCCAAGGGGCACTTCATTTAGGGACTACACCCTTTCATAAAGATGATGGTGTGAAGTTACCATTATGCCCATCATTTAATGGTACTTACACCTAATAGAATTCTACACATTTTGTCTATACTTTAACATTATTAAATGATTATAACAAATGGAATTAAATAACACATATTAATTAATCCATGTTCTAACACTTTAATGATAACTACCAAATCCCAAGCAAGATAATGACAATATATGAATGCAATGAGCAATTTAAATCACATAGAGCAAGTAAAATTCAAGGTTAAGGGAGTGAGAGGTTACCAATGGTGGTGGCCTCTTCTCCTTTGGGTTGAGCTAGGTGGAAGGACCAACTTTGGGATCTTCAAGGAGGAAGGAGGTGGCTTCTTGGCTTTCTTCTTCAACCTCTTGGATTTCCAGCAGTGTTTTGGGTGTATTGTGAAGCTGAGTATGGAGTATGGTGTGTGTTTTTCGTCTTTGGTTGCTTTGTTGTTGGTGTCTAAAATGGGAAGAGGAGAGCTCTATTTATAGGCAGTCTGGATAAGGCTAATGAAGCCGTGCGGCCAGAGGTCCTTGGCTAATGCAGCCGTGCGGCATTATCCACAATGACTCAGCATGTTTCTAGAATCATGCAAGGTGAAAATTCTAGAAGCTTTTTGTAATTAAGAAAAACGTGTTTCTTAATTACTAAGCCTTCCCTTCAGCCCTTAAGAGGTTTGGAACAGTTCCGGAATTGTTCCGGAACTCTAGGAAAGTCTGGGAAATTACCGGGAAATTTACCGAAATTACCGGGGAAATTAACCGGAAGGCATGAGCCAGATTTGGGTACTTACAGAAGCCCCTCGGCAACGTCACTTGCAGGGCTAGTGGGGTTGTCGATAGAAAAGGATCCGATCTGGCGAATGCCGAGACGGATTAGGATGACCAAGGTGGTCGAGTGGCTGAACCTCTAGAAGGCTACCTACGTATCCCGAGTGGGAATCAAGCCAAGCCGTAGTTCTGAAAAGATCCGCTGAGGAATAGAGAAGAGAAAACTGGTCTCTTGATGGGGAAATAGCAGAGAAAATGACCTAGGAGGTCAAGCAATTGATCCTACTGGGGACATGCTAGAAGTGACCAATGTGGTCGGATGTCAAGACCTTTATGAGGGGCTACTTCATCACTGAGGAGTGACGAAGGAACAGGGTGACCAAAGTGGTCGGATGGCTGGACCTTTTATGAAAGGCTACCTACGTATCCCGGAGGAATCAAGTCTTGATCGTAGTTCAAGCATCACTAGATAGTTAGGAACGATGTCTAGGATCCTTGAAGTTTTGACAATTAATGGAGGTTGTCACCTGATTGACAATTAATGGAGGTTGTCACCTGATTGACAATTAATGGAGGTTGTCACCTGATTGACAATTAATGGAGGTTGTCACCTGATTTGACAATTAATAGAGGTTGTCACCTGATTTGACAATTAATGGAGGTTGTCACCTGAGGGAACTAGAGCTTACGTCACTATCGAGGAGATAGAGGTAGCTAAAGTTTGGAGAACTTGAGCATACTTCACTATCGAGGAGATAGAGGTAGCTAAAGTTTGGAGAACTTGAGCATACTTCACTATCGAGGAGATAGAGGTAGCTAAAGTTTGGAGAACTTGAGCATACTTCACTATCTGTGATAGAGGTAGCTAAAGTTTGGAGAACTTGAGCATACTTCACTATCTGTGATAAAGGTAGCTAAAGTTTGGAGAACTTGAGCATACTTCACTATCGAGGAGATAGAGGTAGCTAAAGTTTAGAGAACTTGAGCATACTTCACTATCTGTGATAGAGGTAGCTAAAGTTTAGAGTTCTGACAATTCGGAGGTTGTCACCTAGCGTCATTCCGTTATAACGGAAGTAACGGAGGCGACTGGGGAAGAAAGCTTATTTGCTTATGAGATAAGGGATATCTTTTGAAAACGATGTTATCTTGGTTAAAAGATAACGGGAATTACATGCCCAAGTGGAAAGTCCAGGGGCAAAAAGGTAATTTCTTGTTCAGAGCGAAAGAGGTCGCCCGGCATGAGATGGGGGCAAAAGAAGCCGTACGGCTAGAAGTCTGATTTTTCCAGATTATTTAAAACAGATTTGAACGGGCACTGGGCATTATTGCCGCCCAAGACTGCCGAGAAAGAGAGAGAGGAGGGAGAGAAGTTTTCTTCAAAATCCTTCAATCCTTTTGCCTCTATTGATTTAGGATGGATCCGGAGGGGAATCCAATGCCAAGGAAAGCTAGAAAGAACATCTCCGCGGCCGCGAGAAGGAGGAGGAAGGAGCTCGTCCGCACGGAGAGGAAGTATGACTTCCTTACGCCTCCATCGGAGCTCTATCCGGGTAGAAGGGAGCACAAATCGACGAATCCTCAATCGGTTGGGGTAAGCTTTCTT
Source organism: Adenophora triphylla var. japonica (assembly GCA_022495995.1). NCBI lineage: Eukaryota > Viridiplantae > Streptophyta > Magnoliopsida > Asterales > Campanulaceae > Adenophora > Adenophora triphylla. Next base: position 111,606 of record JAFEMH010006544.1, read on the forward strand.
AGTTTGCTCAATTTCGTCGATTTTGATTGAATTTTGATTGATTTAGGGCTTGACTCGAGTTTTAGGAATTTTCTCGAATTTTCCTAGAATTTTTGGATGATTTTGAAATCTTGATGATTAACCTATGAGGCTAAGAAGATGAAACAATATGCATGTGCAATTTATTTGACAAAATAATGAGAATGACCCACTTTTTTTTTTTTGAAATAAAAAGTAAGAAGAATAATTGTGACGGAGTTCTTGCATGTGCTAGAACTAGGTCATAGATGAGAAAACGGGATTTTGGACGATGAAAAGGATTCATGCATGCCATTTTTTGAGAAAAAAAAATTAATGCTTATGTGCAAATAATTTTGAAAGTTATGATTTTGTGCTTAGGAAAGCAATGTGCTTGGCATGATTGTGTTTCAAGTGTGAAAGACTTGTTTTCTATGCAAAGGATGCTAGAATTTTTTATTTTTTTTTATGAATGCTTTTCTTTTGAAAATATGTGCACTTTTGAATATATGCATGCTTTTTTGAAAAAGACTGACACATTTCTTTGGATGTGCTTGTCTACAGGAGAACAATTCTAGAGGGCCTTCTGAGATTGCAGTGAGGCTGTGGCAGAGGATGCCTGATTTTGAGAAGAATGGGGCGAACCCTAAGCAGCTGGTGAGGGCTACCGGCTTAGATTCGTTTATTGAGGCCATCGGCAGCGGTATTCACATTACCTCGAAGAGCAAGGGCTTGGTCAAGGCCCTATCTGAGTTTTGGTGGGACACCACCCACAGCTTTCACCTTAGCTGGGGGGAGCTGACGGTGACTCCGGCCGATTTTACTGCTATCACGGGCTTACAGTTCACCGGGAGGCCTGTGACTTGGAGGGACCATATCACGGAGGAGGAGTTTAGAGCTTTGGTTGGGTTTGAGCTGATTCCTAAAGGGCTTGGAATGGAGACTAGGAATGTCGAGGTGGCGATCCCGGAAGCTGCATGCGGGACTTTCTTGCTAGTGAGGTGGCCCGCCGCGGCTTCTTCAGAGCCTTTGTGTGGTTGATCTTTGTCGGTCACCATCTTTGCTAGTGCAGGACTCGGCTATGACTTGCCTCCTCGACTCTCCGGGAGGATGTTGATGGGATTGGGACGGTCTCGTGGGGCGAGGCCGGATTAGGCGAGCTATACTTCTCCCTGGATGCATGCAGTGTAACAAAGTTTGCCTCCGTGGATTGTTTCTCCTTTGCCCTTGAGGTAGTCTCGCTTTCCTTTCTCTTTTACTTTCTGTCTTTGAGACTTTTATGAGAGAAAAATGACCCTTTTGATGTTTTGAACATGCGGAGTGCAGTTTTGTGAGGTGATCGGAGTTCTTTTCGTGGAACCAACGGAGCGATGTCACCATATTTCCTGCTATGATCCGCTGGAGGGGAGATGCGAGGGATAAGTTCACCGGGAAGACCCGGATCACCTTTGACTATAAGATGGAGAGGCCAGTTATCAACAAGGATGGGCACGATGGAGTGGACTTCTACCCGTGGGGCAGGTATCTAGAGATTCTGCTAGGAGAGGCCGTGGAGGCGACGAGGCAGAGGCGGTGGTTGGCCCAGGGCGACATGCGATGTCATCTATCTCGGGGGACCGATTTTCCGAAAGATGGCCATGTCCCTCCATTGGACGCCATTACTCCCTAGGATCCTCCGGCACGGATCTTGCGGCCCGAGGATTGGTCGGAGGACGACATTGCTAGATATCGAGCGCGGCGTGGCCGCCGAGGAGTATTTTGATATGGATACCCCATATCTTTGTGTTTGTGGAGCGGCGGCGAGGACGCCACAGAAGCTAGTGAAGCTGGCGGTCACTCAGGGATATGGGGAGGCCGAGCCTTCTGACCCGCTGATCCCTCCTGTCCATCTTTCATATGTGGTCCACGGAGTACCAAGGAGGTTGAGGATACCTGTCCCCGACGCTAGGGAGCCCCAGTATACCTTGCCACCGGACAGCACTGTAAGTATACTTTAGGGTCTTTTCCCTTTTTTTTCAGATTTCTTTGCTTTTTTGCAATTTCAAGATTTCCTGAGATTTTTTTCTCTTTTTCTCAGGTTCCAGCTCGGACTTACGACAGGTTGGTCAGGCAGAATAGGGGCTGGAAGGACATGTGCCGGTCCCTTCTGAGGAAGCTGGCCTGCACTTCAAAGGCGGCAGCGGACGTGCAGGAGCCCGGGCGCAAGAGAAGGCATGTCGGGGGCACAACATCCACCTCATCGGCTTCGGAGTACTCTTCCAGTGCCATGCCTCGGGGACGAGGACCCAATGCTGACATCTTGGAGCAGCTGGCTGAGTACGAGCACGATAATGTCCACCTTTCAGATGTGAGCGATGTAGAGGATTTGATGAGAGAGGCAACTGTTTATGAGCTGAGCAGCGATGAAGAAGAAGGATCGGAGGCCTAGGAGGTCTCTAGAATTGACTTAGGAAGAAAAACAAACAATGAACAAGTTTTATTCACATTTTGTTTATTTTTTGCTTTATTCGGGCGCCGATGGGGCGAAAACTATGTACTACTGTTTTATTTGCTTTTTAAATTTATGCTTTATTAATTTGCATATTACTTGAGCCTTGGGGCAGTTTTTTGCTTGGAATTGGGGCTGAAACTGGGCCAAAATGATATATAATGATATATAAATGCTTGGATGGTCTTTGAACATGTTTTTGTACAGGTTTTGGTTGGAAAAGTGGGGTGAAAACTCCCTTTGGGCAGCAACTTGGTTGCTGCAGATTTGCCACTTACATCAGGTAAATGAGGCCGTGCGGCATGGTCTGGAGCAAATGAGGCCGTGCGGCTCACGGTTACGTACGGGTGGTTATTTTCGAGAATAAAACCAAGGCTTGGCCATTTCATTTCATTTTCAACTTAGACTTGTCCCAAGCTTGTTCCCCGAGCACATATTGGACCTAAAGACACCACCTTTGATCATTTTGCGATGGAGAAGCCCGTTAGATTGCAAAGGGGAAGATAGACCGTTTTACTGTCCGATCTTGATCTTGGGTGAGATACAACTTTCAATCTCACAAGGGGTTGCTTGATTCTTCCTTCAAGATCAAGTCTTTATGGCATTTGAGGATCTCCGCCCGATTGGGACCTTTTGAGAGCAAGACGGCAAAGTTTTGGGACGTCCGGAGACACGTTTCTTGCTTTTCTTACAATGAGATTGTCCCAACGCATGAAGACTTTCGAGCCTTGATTGGGGGTCCAGAAATTGAGGCTATATCGATTTCGCTGATCGAAGACGTGCTTAGGTGGCGGCAAAGCTTGCATCTTTTACGCAGATTTCTGCAGGAGAGGCCGAGGAGATGATGATAGCCCGGACGGGATTGACCTTTCGACATCCCGGGAAGGTTTGGGTCTACGGCTATAGGCTGCGACCACGGTGGCTATGGATGCCTTTATCCTCTGCATATTTTCTTCTCTGTTCACCGGCGAGTCCGTGGGGATCTGTCATGGTGGTCTCTTAGACATGGTCGGGAGATTGCGGGGCTGGGAAGGACATTGTCCCACTTGGTTTTGGGTGAGACTTTACATGGCATTGACGGGATGGCTAGGGAGACCATTTCATGAGGTGCAGGAGCCCGGGTATGCGACTTTATGGGCTGCGGGGAGAGGCTTGGGGCTTTGCCGGGGGCTTTGCCGACTCGGTGCCCTTGGGTGATTTCTCGGAGAGGTGCACCTCGACAAGCGGGACCGGGGTAGGCCGGGAGGCGATGATGGCTAGGTTATCCACTTCGGACATCCGGCTGGTGGGTACCTCACCGGCGGTTGCGGACCGGAGGAGGATATTTCGGGAGTCCTACATAGTGAGGGTTCCAGGTTCTGCGGGTCATCCTTCTACATACCCTGCTTGGTATCCGGGCGGTTTGGGGCCTTACGGGAGCCATTGGGCGGATTGGGAGGACATCCGTACCATGGAGGTGGTGCCATTTGATATGAGAGATCCGGCCCGGCTTTTCATTCTTCTTGAGGGCTTGGACTTACGCGCTTTTCAACCCGGGGCTATCTTCGGGGAGGCGGGAAGAGTACCATCTTGACCACTTTGTCTACTTGGATTGGTACGAGAGGGAGATGGGAGCGACTCGAGAGTCATATTGGGGGAAAGACGTCGAGGCTTTATTGGGAGGCGGCGCTGACTCGAGTAGGACTACGAGGGAGGCTGAGGCTAAGGCGAGTCGCCATAACCGATCGGGTGACGATCGAGAGATATGGAGGCTCGATACAAGAGATTGTCCGAGGTCGCTCCTTTGGCGAGGCTCGAGAGGGAGGAAGTACGGACTCGTGCTCGGGTAGAGAAGGCACTTATTGACACGGGTTTGATGGAGGCTCCGGTGTGGATACCGGAGATCGGAATGAGGAGACCGACATCTTGGAGAAGAAGAGAAAGAAAACTCGACGGGGTCGAGGTAAAGGAAAGAAGACTAAAGAAGACTCAGCGAATGACGACAGATCTTTTCTTAGGATTCCCTTATTGCCATTTTGCAAACACAATAGTTTATTAGGCATTTTATTGTATTTTAGATCTTTGTAGCAGGTTAGCAGAGTCAAGAGTAGACCGTGCTTGAACTCATCAAGAAGTTTTTAACTTGTAATGAACAAGAAATATTATCTTAGAAATTAATCAAGACACATTTTATGAAAACTCAAATGTCTTATTGATTTGCTCAGGACCCGTTTTATGGAAACTGGAATATCCTTTATTATTGTTTAGGACGCATTTCATGGAAACTTAATCGCCCTTTTTATTATTTAGACCGAACCATAAATGGCTGCCTACGTTCCCCTTTTACAAGAAAGACTAAGGGGCTCAGGTCTTCGTAGTTCATTCTGGTGAACTCTTCTTTCTATTTTTTTTATGTGCAGCCCTATTTTTTGCCTAGACCGCCCTTTTTGGGTTTCCAGCCCTAAATTTGGGCATTACTCTTTTGCACTAAGATTTTTTTCTTTTTTTTTATGTGCAACCCTGTTTTTTGCCTAGACCGCCTTTTTTGAGTTTTCAGCCTAGCTGGGTATTACTCTTTTTGCACTAAGATTTTTTTTTCTCTTTTTTTTTATTTTCTTTTTTTTATTATTATTAGACATAGTAACTTCGGAGCTTATCACCGTTGACTGGGTGGACAAAGGGATTGCTGTCCATTGTCTGCAAGATTCATGGCTCCTCCTGATAGTATCTTCTGCACCACATACGGGTGTGATGTACCCGATTTATGAAATCAAACGGAGTCGCCACGCCATTTTTGTTTTAAGGGCAAAAACTTTGAAAAATGCCCGAGATCAGAAATTTGGGTTCGGAGGTCACGTTACACGCCGGGAAGGACGTTAGTGTGCACCCGGAATGCCTCGTGAAACGAGTCTTTCAAGCTTAAAAATCATTTGTGTGTGTGTGTGTGTGTGTGTTACTTTGGCCAAAATGAGTTGAAACTGAGGAAAGTAAAAATTGGAAATTCTTTATTAGACTTTGGACAGATCCCATGATTTTTGGTGTGATTTTTGGGTTGAGATTTGACACTCAAAAGATTTTTGGAAGTTGAAAACCATTTCTGCCAGAAGGAAAAAGGCAGTGGACACTTAATTTTGAAATGGACTTTAGGGCTTGAAAACTCCAAAATCTGGGAAAAGTCCGAGAATGAAAAATGTTCAAAACACCTTAAATAAGGTTTATGTAAAAGAACTTTTCATTTGGAGATGATTTGAGGACCCAAAACCTTCTGGAAATATCAGATGTGAAATCTGGACTTCCAGAGACTGATGAACTGACCTTTAAAGGAAAATTTGAAAAAGGGAGTTTTACTCACGCAAAAAATAAAGTAAAAATATATCTGGAAAACTCTGGATGTTGGCTACAAAAAGTGTTTTGTAGTTAACACCAAATTCCAAGTTTATCTGTGTCCAAAAAATTAGACCATGGACTGGGGTCTTAGAAAATTGCTACTGGACAGCAACTTCTCAAGAAAGAAAGACATGATTTTAAAGGGGGTTTGGCATCCATGCTTGTCCCCATTTCCCTAGGTTTTGATTAGTGATCACTTGACATTTTAGTGGTGAATCAACTATATCAAACCATCATTGGGGTACATTAGGACTAAGCACTTCATTTGCTTGGGAAGGGGAATTTTATCCTTTGAAAATGAGATTTGATGTATGAAAATGAGTTTTAGGGTTTTGAAAATGTGTTTTCTTTGCAAGAAAGTAAGAACACTTTGAAAATAATGTTGATTCTTGTAGAAGATCATCCATGGAGATGAACTTCCATGGTGATCTTCTTGGATCTAAGGCAAGAAGATGAATGAACTACATTTTGTAGTTTGAAAATGCATGCATGGATGAATTTTAGGGTAAGGAGAGGGAGGTTATACCTATCTTCCTTGTGTTTTGTGTTTGAATGGATTCAAAGGCTTGAATGTGTTTAGGGCTTGAAAGTGTTTAGGGTTTATGATTTGAGTTGGTTAAAGAGAAAACAAGTAGATAACAATGAAGTCCTCTATGTTTTCTCTCTAATCCTCCTCCTAAGGGGTGATTTGAGCTTGGATTGGTGTATGTATGAGAGTATGTATGAGAGTGTTTTGAAGTGTTTGTGAGTGAGTGAGATTTGGGAAAGATTGGAGAGAAAATGGTGGCAATTCAAGTGAATTCCCACTGTTTTCTCTCTATTTTTCGCCAGTGTGCTGTTGCTGTGAGTGATTTGTGTTCTTCTTTTTCTTTTTATTTTTGTGACTGGAGGGCTCAATTTATAGCCCTCTAAAAATGACAGACTCATCCGTGCGAATAGGATTGTAAACGTGCATTGTTCATTAAATGCAGCTCCAGGCTTTGGACAGGAAGAATAAAATTCAAAAATTCCAGCAGTTTATGTTTTTCAACTTGCCCAATTCGGATTTTTCCAATTTCTTTTGCTTTTTGAGATTCTTTCCTTGGTTTATCTTTAAATGGCAAACCCCACTTTGCCCTTGCTTTGTTAGAAATGTTAGGAATGTTAGGAATTGTTAGGAATGTTATAACTTTCGTTAATTTTCTAACGAAAATTCTAACAAGCTCAAATTGGAGCACTTACAGTAGCCCCTCGGCGACGGCGCTTTCGAAGGAAGCGGGGTCGTCGATAAGAGTAAGGCTCCATATTTGGCAGGATGATCAAGTGATCGATTGGCTGAACCTATTTAATAGGCTACCTACGTATCCTTAAGAGGAATCAAGCCGGCCGTAGTTCGGGTCTTTCGATGCTGACCCTAAGGTGACTATTTTAGGACGTCAACCTAAGATTTGACTATTTTTGGGAAGTCGCCCTAAGATTTGACTATTTTTGGGAAGTCGCCCTAAGATTTGACTATTTTTGGGAAGTCGCCCTAAGATTTGACTATTTTTGGGAAGTCTCCCTAAGATTTGACTATTTTTGGGAAGTCGCCCTAAGGTTTGACTATTTTTGGGAAGTCGCCCTATGATTTGACTATTTTTGGGAAGTCGCCCTAAGACTTGACTATTTTAGGGAAGTCGCCCTAAGGTTTGACTATTTTTGGGAAGTCGCCCTAAGACTTGACTATTTTAGGGAAGTCGCCCAAGGTTTGACTATTTTTGGAAGTCGCCACAGTAATGGTTTCGGTTTGTCGAATTAGGGATGATTGCGATTTATCGCTTTACTCGTGTTGTGTGTGATAGCGTTTTAGGTGCCTCAAACCTTAATGATGGGGTCTTAGGTGTCTCAAACCTTGATGATGGCGTCTTAGGTGCCTCGAACCTTGATGATGGCGTCTTAGGTGCCTCAAACCTTGGTGATGGCGTCTTAGGTGCCTCAAACCTTGGTGATGGCGTCTTAGGTGCCTCGAACCTTGATGATGGCGTCTTAGGTGCCTCGAACCTCGATGATGGCGTCTTAGGTGCCTCGAACCTTGATGATGGCGTCTTAGGTGCCTCGAACCTTGGGGATGGCGTCTTAGGTGCCTCAAACCTTGGTGATGGCGTCTTAGGTGCCTCGAACCTTGATGATGGCGTCTTAGGTGCCTCGAACCTTGATGATGGCGTCTTAGGTGCCTCGAACCTTGGTGAAGAGTGATCTAGAGGTGTCAATTTGGTTTGAAATGATTTCCTTCGATGTTCGTATCCTTTTGTTGGGGACAGACTCAGGATAGACAGTCTTTTGGTGGACTTCATTTGAAGGGACCGAAATTCCGTTAACTTCGTCGGGGATGAACCTAATCTGAGGTTTAGAAGTATGAACCTAAATGAGAATTCAGTTCAGGAGTATGAACCTAAATGGGGACCTAGTTCAGGAGTATAAACCTAAGTGGGGACCTAGTTCAGGAGTATGAACCTAAATGGGGACCTAGTTCAGGAGTATGAACCTAAGTCGAGGTTTTATACCTGAGGGAGACTGTTCGAGGGCGTTCTCGCTGGGGAAGATTCGAGCTTACGAGGATTACCGGGGAAAAGGGTGACCGTGTTGGTCAAGTGGCTGGACCTACGGTAGGCTACCTACGTATCCCGAGTGGGAATCAAGTCTGGACGTAGTTGCCCGACAACCGGGCTGGGGATGGTCTTTGATGGTTTGCCTGACGGTATTTGGGAGTCAAACCCGAGGTTTGACTATTTTGGGAAGTCACCCTAAAATTTGACTATTTTTGGGAAGTCACCCTAAGATTTGATGATAATGTTCTTATAGAAAAGTAGTTTGACTAAGATATGCTTTCATAAACTGAAAGCTGTGTGCTTACCTGTAGCTGCCGGAGGGACTGAGGCTACGGCTGATGTTGATG